>JBBJLS010000134.1:8518091-8535845 GCA_037577275.1 Bryconaethiops microstoma | reverse complement strand
GTTACCTTCAGTGGAAGTCCGGCCAGTAGAGAGTTGCAGTAGTCCAGTTTGGAGATGACCAGAGACTGGACGAGAATTTACCACTGGCATGGGTCTGTGCTGCTCATGTTCTAAGAGTAAAGAGGGTTCCTCTTTGTGGGGATTCCCCTTCGGTGTCTTGGATCCTCTCAGTGAATCCTCCTCACTGAGTTCCATTTCAAACGGATGTGTATGTTTGTGAAGTGTGTATGTTTTCCCCACTTAACTATGCAGACACATTGTGGAGCTTTCGTATCCGGCCCTGTTTAACGTGCACCATTTTCATGACATATAGTTTGATCCTACAGTGTTTAAAGCAGCTCTCCTGCAGGAGATGTGAATCTGTCCACTGTTGCATAACATCCCTCTGTAGACTGCAAGTGATGAGGTCTGGTACGGGAGAGCTGAAGTCAACCATTCATGACATTAGTGCCAGGGCATTACTGATGTCTGGAGCTCGGAATTAAGAAGGAACATCTTATAAAGGGAATAAAAGTGTGAAAAAACAAGGTGTTTTTCTGGAAACTTTGCATGGGTTTCATAAATGGAGATCTAAATCCATTCCTGAAATCTAATAATCCTGCTTGAAGAAACAGGATTCAGTTAAAAATATATGAATGTCAAAAAGAAAAATACTGCAGTGAATTTAAAAGGCAGACCAAAACTGTTTAAGCAGAACTGTACGAGACATCAAGTACATTCATTTTACAGCACTCTGCTGTCTTTTATTTTGATCACTGTTTCATAGTACCAAAAATATCGTGTTCTTTTTTTATTATGTATTAATATAATCATATTTTTATATATAGTAATGTCTATATAACATCATATTACTGTTTTTTGGATCTTTGGAAAGCAGCTGGCGGCTAAATCTTGCTGAATGTCAAAAGCTTTGCTCGCTAACATTTTTAGTTCAGCGAGAAAATTCCCTGCTCTATTTTTAACATTTACCAACAGATTGCTATTAATCTTTCTATCTTTTTAAAGCAAGTGTCTGGTTGCAACTTGCAGCCTCATCTCAACAGATTTTCGTCCAGTCTGCTATCCATCACCAGCCAGTCAATAACGAGGTGCACAAAGACTGCTGCTGATGTAGCTAACCAATTTACAAGGAGGCTGTGTAAGCACAGCAGGTAAGAACAGTCCTAAATATAGCAAATATAATGTTTATATGAAAAATAATCTTTTTAAAGATTATTGAGTTTGAATATAAGTCAAAGGTTTTGAGTGGTGTCATTGCTTTAGTGCTCACAATAGATACACTGTTATTACATGCATTGTTAACGTGTGATAACACAGTTATTAGATCCTAAAATCTAATATTACCTTTATTGTCGATTACTGAACAGCACCGAGTGCTGAAAACAATACTGAAGTGTAACTGTGTAAGCTTCATCAGCCTTTATTTTTATAATTCAGTGCACACTCCTACGCTCCAAGGGCTGACAGAAGTATTAATTATGAACCACCCACCGGTGGCATGTAATAAAATAATTAAGCAAACCAAATTTATTTTGCATCGATTTAAAACCATATTATACAAATTGCACATAAGTAATCACATGTAGATGCGATAGGTAAACCATCAATGTCAGGAGTGGCGTGTACTTTGTCAGAAAATGTTGGAGCAGCAAGAGGGAGGAAAAAAAACAAAAAAACAAGCGAGAAGCATCAATCATAAAAAGGCCGTGAAAATTTCACCATCCCGCCCTGACGCATAACAGTACAAGAAAGCTAATTATTTATAAGCCATTTCATCATAAGAACACTGTTTTACTCCTGACTAATGATTGTCGCTGACTGATCTCCTGCTCGATGAGGTGACGGCTACTCGCTTTCCCTGCATATCTCCAGTTTCCCTGCATATTCGATTGGACCAATTTGCATATTTAGTAGCGAATGTTTTGAAATGCCGCTCATTTGGGCTAATGATGTTTCTTGATGTGAGTGAAGTCCATAAATCACAGTTTTGGCAAAAGCAGCCCCCGTGATTACACTGTGACCATTTTTAATCATGATTTGTGCCTCAACCCAAACTGAAGTAATGTTCCATTAGGCTTATTTGGGTTCAATTAGAGCATTGTTGGTATAAAGTAAAGTAAGTAAAGCGGCCCTTATAGTTACGCATGAACACACCACAGTGAACAGTGTGAAATTCTTCTTTGCATTTAACCCATTCACCCAAGTTAGGTGGGAGCTTGTACAAGGGTACCTCAGTGGTGCAAATGGCAGTCCTGGGATTAGAACCCTAACTTCCTAACCACCAGACCTCCAGCTGCTCCAAAAACTGTTCTCTGCATTTAACCCATTCACCCATGTGAAGCAGAGGGCAGCCAGGAACACAGCGCCTGGGCATCAGTGTGTGAGGATGGTGTCTCGCTCAAGGGTACCTCAGTGGTGCCACTGGCAGTACTGGGATTTCAACCCATGACCTTTTGATCACAGGGGTAGCTCCATAACCACCAAGCCACCAGCTGCCCCATACAGTGCTTTATGTATGAATAACAAGGTTCTGGAACAAGGTTCTGGAGTTGAGATGTAGGGCATCATGGGATTACAGCGAGAGAGTTCATCGATAGCCATGGCGTGATGTTTCTCATGTGTGTAGGTGTGGTCTTCTTAAGAGAATACTCTGGAGTCTTAGCGTGGGAGTGAGCTTTATTTTTTTTCTTGTTTTCCACACTTTTCTTTTGTTGAAGATTCCCAAAGCAACAATAAACACAAACATAAACTCTGGCTGTGCTCCACTCCTCAGCATCTCCTTTTTAGTCCTGATCATTGTCTCTCTGCTGTTTATTTTCCTTCACTGAAGCACTGCCACAGACCCCGTTCTGGTGTCAACTCATGCTAGCCACTCCCTGGCTGAGTGAAGAGTCAGTGAAGTGGTGAATGATCTCTTCTACACAGGATTCGTTATATGGATATCACCAATTATTTGTAGAAATGATTCAAATTTTACTTTATTTTCCATAAAACGTTAAGGTAAGTACCATGCCAAAGTCAGAGACCACCCTTTCATTTATTTTATTTCAACTTTCATTCTATTTTTTGGATATTTGGAATCTTTTCCCTGCTTTTTGTAAATATCCAATCTTGGAAGTCAAGTGCACTTCACAATCATCAGCCCATACAATCTTTTTCCATGTCTCAGATATCAAGTTTGGATGTCCTAGTGCAGATGTTCCTCTTCGTTATCTATTTTTACTCTTCAAAATTACGACTGACTTCTTGAACGTCTTCAAATTTTTCAGTTCCACTGTGCTGAGGCGTCACATAGTGGATGGAGAGAAACAATCTTTGGATTTTTTTGCAGATCTTAAGTAAAAGTGGAGCTTGAATTTTTCTCAAAAATTAAGTGCTGATTATCTGATTGCATGGATGTTTGAAGTCCCATTTCCTTTTATTCCTTTAATCATTGCATTCTATTCTCTTATATTTTTCAGGGCTTCTGCGTAATTTCTACAAAGATCTGTATTAACCATTGTACATAGAGAAATGCGTGAGGCAGCTGAGGTGTTTGTCGGAAGCCGCTTGTGTTAAAGTGTCTATTTGAAGGGAGACTTTGGGACTAGTTTTAGCTGGGAGGACACAGCTGTAACTGGCTGAGTTTAAGATTGTGGTGATGGAAGAGTTAAACAGACAGTAAAGTTAAAAAAAAATAGCCAAATAAAACACTGATAGACACAAAAAGTGATTTTAGCATTTTACTGTATGCGACCAAGGGACGAAACCATGGAAATCTGATTCAGGTTCATTCTGACCAAATGAACGAATCCCCGCTTAATATGCTGGAATATTCAGAGCTGTGTCACCCTTCCTTCGAAACATTCATGTTTCTTTTCCATACACTGGAGAACAAACACTTCGACCTCTCTGTACCTCTTTGGCATCACACTCTAATCTGGAAGATCTTTCCAAACCAGAGCTGTTTCAGTAGTGAGTCAGGGCCTCTTGGGATATACACAGAGGAAATGTTAACCTTTAATCTGAAGAGAGCGAGAGAGAGAGCGAGAGAGTGAGCGAGCGACTATATGGAGAACAAGTCTTATATTAGATACCCCTCGTTTTTTTCTTGCAGGGCCGTAATGGATTTCTGCTAACAGTGCAGGATGATACTCAGCGAGTGTGTCAGTGATGAAGCGAGTGTCAGGTGGTGTTGATTGTGTCTGTAGGCATTCTGTTTGATCCCTGGCATGACACAGTAATGCGCATGCGCGAACGCACACACTCACACACACACACAGCTTCACTCCCACCTTGCTGTCTCTTTCTCACGCACACACACACACACACACACACACACACACACACACACACACATACACACACACATATACACACATAGCCATCTCACATAAATACACAGTCCCTTCCCCCATCTTGTCTTGCACCCCACTCAAACACACACACACACACACACTCTCGACTGCTCTGCATGCTGATGCTGTAGCCTTTGATTCTGTTTGGCTATACAACCAGCTCTTTCAAACGGAAGAGTGTGTTTGGATCGTGCAATGGCCAGGCTATTCGGAAAGGTCAGCCAGAGCCTCCTATTGAACATTGACTGTTTGGAAAATCTTTGAAAACACAGGGTTGTTTTAAAAGGTGAAGCCTCCTGCTGTGCACCTCCGCATTGTCAAAACGACCCCCTAAGGTCACCCATTTGAGTACCTCCAGCAACCTCGGCAGCACAGCCTAGACCTGTGTGTACCCGTATTGATCCCACGAAGGTGAACGACTGAAAGAACTTAAACTAGCAGAATGTTTTAAATGGACCATTTACATACATAACAACAAACAAAGTCATGGATTTGTAAGCCCAGTCATATCCAAAAGCCACCAGGGTGCTCATATATTTTTACGAATGACTGTACTCACTCATATATTATATATATTTATATTATAACATATATAATGGACTACAATATGCAGCAGTATGCTATAATATAAATGAATAAATGAAGTATGCAGTCATATCAGTGTTCTACATATTAAAGTATAATAATACGAACATCAGTGTCGTGCATAATCTTCACATTTTAACTTATTATTATTATTATTATTATTATTATTATTATTATTATTATTATTATTATTATTATGTGCTACCATGAGCTGCTCTTTACATAGTATGAAGATTTTGTGATGAACAGACCATTAGGAAGGGTCTAAAAGTGTTTTCCCAGTACCCACCAAGAAAAGGTACATCCAAAAAAAACATCTTTTCAAGACCCAGAATCAAAGCTTTTATGACGTTTTCTAATGACGTCTTCTGAACTTCCAATTTAGGAAAAAACTGCCAAAGCACCCAGTATCAAATATTGTCCAAATGTTTGAAGAGGATACAATGACAGTGATAGGAACATAATGCTATAACAAGCAGCCATCCTACAGCTGACTACCACAGTTTCCAATTTTCTGCACCTGTCTTGCACATCCATAAACTTCCAAAAAATCTGCTAGTCAGACGTTCAAAACTGAATATCAATGTCCGAGAGGGGTCGCAGTCTAATGTCCAAACACTGAATCTGATTTGCAGACCTGATTGACCTGATATAGGCTTAATCTACATGTCTGGCAGACATCTCATGTTTGTAGAGAACATTAGAATGAATGCAAATAAACATCAATACACCAAAATGGGCTAAATTATTATATTTGAAGAAGAAACAGAAGGTCACAGGTTTAGTTCCTTTCATTTAATGAAGCTTAGATAAAGTAGGTATTGGCAACTCTACAGCCTGTCAAATGGGTTTCCTCTAGGAGGAGTGTGTTTTTGTTTATATGAATTTCTTCACATTTCAGTGCTTTGTTGAACAAAGAAATGCTCATTGCCCAGATAAACAGCTTTATGGTGTGTTTACATGATGACAGCAGACAGACGACAGCTAACTGGCTACGTCTGGTAGTGCAGCAACAACAGGCCATGGATCTGAGCAGCGGAGTGTTAACATTTTTTGTCATCAGTCAATGGTGTCAAATGATCAATACTTAACACCGTTTTTTAAATGATCAATACTCGGCCCTTTGATGAAACCGATCAAAAACGTATATGCACACGCGCTGCAGAGGATGTTAATGGGCGTTTTGACATCGTCCATATTCCAAAAACTCAGCTATTAAAAGAATATTAATAATAATAAAAATGAAACTGTAGAAGAACAATATTTTTTACAATGCATCTCTATAGAGGGTTTTATAAGGAATATGGTGATCATCAGCCGCAGGGATGTGTTGACAAGTACCTGAAGATTCAGTTTGACTGGAAGTGACTGGAGGTCTGCGACTTTGCACTTGTTGCCCCTACAAAGAGGCAGGGCTGCATGTCCAGTGACCCGGAGGCGGGTCAGATTAACAGTCCAACATGTTTCCTGTCGCCTCTTCCTCTCTTCCGTCTGTTCTCTCTCCCCCTCTGGTGCTCCTTTAAATCAGACAGGCGTGAACAAGGCCAGATGCCCCAAGGCGGTGGATGGAGGGATGAAGCCTTGAATCCGACTGCTCTCTATCTTCCTCACTCTTATACAAGCGCTACTTTTCCTCCTCTTTAACTCCCTTGAACTCTCTCCTTCTTTCTCTCTCTGAGACTAACAGACATTTGATTCCAATTTTTATTAAGTGTCCTTAATAACACAACAGTGATGTAACTCATTCACTGTTAGAGATGGATTTCAGCAGTGCGGCTTATATAAATGCATATGTTGTTTTATTTAGTTTTTGCTCATTTAATTACATCATTACATAAGACATACTTTTATAGCTATTACAGAGCTGAATATGGGCCTAAAGAACTATCATAGATTTGAATATGGGCCTCTTGATCTACTATAGTGATGAATATGAGCATATGGAGCTACTGTAGAATTGGATATTGGCCTATATATATATATATTGATGAGAGATTTGTTTTTCTCTGAATACATGTATTTCAATTAAAGCTTGGATTTTTCTTATTTTTTCAAAACCAGTTTACTAATCTTTATAAGGGGTGCCAATAATTGTGGAAGGCACTGTAGAGATACTATTGAGTTGGATATGGGCCTATATTGCTCTTATACTGTTGAATATGGCATATAAGACTATAAAAGAGTTGGATATGGCCATATAGAGCTATTATAGAATTGAAATGGGCCTATAGAGGTTTTACGTAGTTGAATATCGCAATATAAGACTATTATGGAATTAAATATGGCCACACATCACTGTTATAAAGTTTAATTACATGTAATAGTGAAAGCTTTTAGTTTCTCTCAATGTTAACATAACACACGTGTTTTTGTGGGTTACCATAAAAAAATCAACACTTCCAGACATGTTGGTCCCATTACAATCACAACATTTTGTTTTACATCCCATTCCGACTGCGAGTGTTGATCTCGTGCTGGGATTGTCTTCTTTGCTCAGGCCGCCCAAGGCTGAAACTCCATTTCTCTTTGGACAGCAGTGCAAACTGCTGTTCTTTTCCTTTTACTACATATAAAATCAGCATCAGCAAGCATGTTGCCTTCAGTAAAACCACTTTTCTTTATTTTGCTCTACAAACCAGGGCACCAGTTTCTTCTTGCCATTATCTAGTTTCAGTTAATCATTGTCAATCTTCCTCATCTCCAATTTGGCTCATTTGTCATGTAATTTTTCCCCCGTTAACATGTGTAGCAAAGAGATCTTCTTAGAAAAAAAACCCTTAAGTATTGATTTGAATCCTGAGGGTGAGCAAAAGGGAAAAGAAAAAATAGCAAGGTGTGAAATGAATATTAAATTGCCCCTGCTTAATGCAATTCGCTGCGAACATGCAGGCCGGGTTATTTGTCAATTACAAGCTTGTTGGAGTCAGTTTGAGGAAGAAGACTGTCAAAAAAAGAGAGAGAGAGAGAAAAAAAACTGATGAAAATTGAACTGGACAGACAATGCCAGTCTCAGAGCTCAGCAGTACAGAATCGGATACATCAGTCATTCCGAAAGGGGCTTTGGGAGGAAATCCAAACCAATTTCACAGCGTTTGATCCACGATTGATTCCAAATCGATGCCTGTAATCTTACAGTTCTCGGGGCAGTGATCGCTGCTGAGGTTGCGTTATCCTTTTTTTCTCACCTGTATTTCTTCACTTCTGTGCTAGGCGTGGGTAGCAGGATCCCTCCACCCGAGATATTAGATTTGACTCAGTGGGTGGAGCTTGTCTGAATGCTAAACAGCTGGAACCAGAAGTGAGTCTGTGTTATAATTAGCCTAGCTAATGATTCCTACTCATTCAAATTGACATTCCTTTCTAAATTAGATTGCATTTATGCATTGGCATAACCGCCAGCAGTTCAGGTTGGACTAAACTTAATTGGACCCCTTTACTTCAAAACATATAGAATCTTACCTCCACGACTCATGTGCGTACTCCAAAAACTCAATAATACACCTCAACCATTAGCCTACAGTTGCGCTCCAGCTTGGTAAGAACAGTACCGAGCAAATTACATTGTATCGTTATTAAATGAAGGTGATTTTCATATGGGAAGTGGCATTCATATATTAGTTAGGCCTCGGCATGAACTGCAACAAACGGTAAATGGCCAACATCTAGCCAAAAAACTCTTTATATGGAAGTTTCCCCAGTTTGTGTTGATGCTCGAGGTGTCAGATGAAGTTCTGAGCTTTGTTTGGTGTTCCTGTGTAACGTAGAACCAAAGTTATTGTAATTTTAAAAACATGTAATAATAATAATAGTGACCACTACTTGGGTTTTAAAAATGGTGTCACACACAAATCAACATAAAGAATAAAAATTAACAAATTTCTTTTATTTTATGTCTTAAAAAACAAACAGAAAAAACACAAGATCTGTGGATCCGGGAGAACTTTCAGGATAGTCTCCGCCCACAAGTGGGAGGGGAAAACCCGCAGAAGGAGGGACTCTGGAAAGCGGCCAAGCGGCGGCGCGCTAAGAGAAAGTGCAGCAAACAGCGAGCGTGTAGGAGAACAAACGCCGGTTCTAGACTGTTTCACACCGATTACAGTTAATGAAATCCGATTTTACTGATACACTCTGAGATCTAAGGGTTCATGAATAACCTTGTAACTGAGGAGGAACTGGTTCCTTTTGTCAGGCTTTTGACCTGCGGCCCACATCAGAGAAGGCGTGGAGAAGTTTGTACATTAAAAGATGTATCGATGTTAAAAATATCTCCCTCTTGAGCGAGTGTGTAGGCCGTCTCTCAGTAGGCTACACCAGCGAGTCTCATTTTGTATCTCAGTCCAAACTGCGAGTATTAGTCATACCCTACGCCATGTAGAAAAATGATTTGCCTTTTTTAAAGTCCGGTAGGGATTAATGTCGTTTGCTCATGCTACTCCTTTGGATGGGCTTCTTCAGAGCTTGCGCTTTGCTGCATACTAGCAGTCTTCCCATCCTACGGCCCTCTGTGGGGAATTTGTGCGTTTCTAGATGCTACTGTGCACTGATAACGCACCATCAAACCTTGTAGAACTTTATGGCTCACTTCGAGCTGACCTTTTGCTGTGGGCATTTGGGCTTGAGCTTTGCTAATGATTTGTTATGAGGAGAAGTCGATGACCCTTCACTTCAGTCAGAGCCTCAAGAGCTGGGGGCTAGATCGGTTCAAATGGCGCCAGAGTGGCAGTCAAGAGATGCTCTGCTCGAATCTCATTAAAGGGGAGTGGAAAGGTTTGTTCTTTATTGTTATATACAGTGTGAACTTTTCTGTTTGAATTATGTAAAACGAGAGTGCATCCATAGTGGAAGGCTTTAATCAAAGGAGAGGAGAAGGGAAACATATTTTGCGAGGATCCATAACGAAATTACTTGCCTCGAGTTGTTTTGGTAGGCCTGCCGCATTTGATGTATATTGGATCAGCCGGCTGCCTGTAAATAAACAACTGAACGCCTCCATTTGTAATTTGCTCTCCAATAGCATGGACCGGTTGAGTCATAGAATATTTTGCTTATTCACATTTCATTTGCTCTTCAGTGCTAAATAAAAGCTTGACATTGAGGGACGAGGGTGAGGCAGAAAAGAAATGACTACGATTGGATTCCTTTTCAGGGAGCAATTTGCGAAAGAGAGGTGATGATGAGTGCCTTAAACTGCAATCTCACCTCCAGTGGCCTCCTATCAGCTGCGAACATGCGGAATTCAATTTAATGATACCTTTGGCTTGTCTTTGGAAATAAACTCTTATGAATCATAGGTCAGGCGACTAAATAACACGGCAGACAGCATAGTTGATTTGGGGCTGGGGGGTGCTGGGGTGGTGGTTGCGGGGTGTTGGATGTGAGGGCGAGAGAACGGAGAGAAAGAGGCAGAATCGCAACCCGAGCTTCCAATTCCATCGACGTCTTATTAAATTTTAAAATAGTCTCTCCGACACAGGCCCCCATTCTATTAACCTGTCGCATCGTGTTCTTTATAGTCGAGTTAGAAGGAAAATAGCCAGGGCCTGGACGCATTACAGCAGACCTGCTTGGTGTGGTTTATGTTGAACGCACAAGGCCTGCATACATTTCAGCCAGAAATGGGATTGTTAGAGCGATCTGTGTTCTGAATTAATCAGCCCATTGGTGTGGTGGAGAATATCTCAGTAAACTCCAGAGTATAGGGAGGGAGCTGTGGCCCATGCTGGATTAACCTATTTCGGTAGTGTCTTGGAATCTGAACGATAGATATAAAGCTTTGATTGAGAAGTTGAATGTGTCTGTATTCTAGCAGCAAACCTCTACAACACAATTCTCACCAAAACTCTAGAATCAGAGAGGTTCACTCACTGTTTAAAACTACTTAACCAACTACCAGAAAATGAGCATGTGGGTCAGTGCTGGAAGCACAACAGATGGTAAATTGTCATCATACAGTTTCCCGGTTTGTGTTGATGCTCAAGGTTAGATGTCATGCTGAGCTTTGTTTGGTGTTTCTATGTCACACTGAACCAAAGTTACTATAATTTAACATGTAATAATAATAACCACTACTGGGGTTTTAAAAACGGTGTCTCCCCTTCATCTATCATTCTATCTATCTATCTGTCTATCTATCTATCTATCTATCCATCCATCATCCATCCATCCATCCATCCATCCATCCATCCATCTATCAAAATGCCAGAGCAGCTGAATAGAAGTGGACCAACTACTGTATCATAGAGGTGCAGCCTCACATCTCCTACCAGCTTTTAATTCAACATAATGACAAAGTATGACCAAAAAGAAAAAAAGAAAAACTGCAGTGCAGGAAGGCAGGCAGAGATTACCATCTTCCATTGTTAGGATGCTGTGATAGGTAATGGGCCAGGTGTGTACGTGTGTGTGTGTGTGTGTGTGTGTGTGTGTGTGTGTGTGTGTGTGTATGTATGTGTGTGTGCATGCGTACTGGTTCACCGGGCAGCTCGTGGAGTCTGCAGAGGCACAGACATGCTGAGGTACTAATGGAAGGCTGATGGGAAGGTAATGGATAACCCTAAGACCGAGCAGAGTCAGGGTCCATTAGCATGTGCTAGCCATGCGCGCTAAGACTTGGGTGTGTGTGGCATGACAAAGTAGCGGTTAGTTAAATTGTTTCGACCATCTGCCGCCCTTCACAGGTAAAATGAATTTACCGTCATATCTAAGACTTTGGGTTTTAGTGCAGCACATAAAACATCTCGCCGCAAATGCATCGTACAGTAAGCCTCTTTCTCTAAGCCGTCTTCATAATGATACAAAAGTGCTCCCATCTATACTTTTAACCAGCAGCGATTTACGGATCAATAAGCAGTCATTTAAACTGTGGTCAGTACATCTTATGTGTCGAATGATTATTTTACTGTTTTATCATTTCTACCTTTCCCTAAAGCTCGAAGTTTTCGCCTCTTAATGAGAACACCCTGAACAGACGGTATAGTGGCAATTTTTCATATAGGTTCCGATTTTAATATTTAAGATGTAATTTTTCCAGCTCAATCTCATTGTATCTCCTATTTTAATGCATAACTAATGATAAAGTCTTCCGTCTGCTTTCAGAAGTTCCCATTTACCACCTCCGCTCTCTCTTATGGAATGCAATAAATCAGAGATATACTGCGATTCATTATCTCCAGATAACTAGACGTGTGGTAATCCAATTCCAACAGAGACGCAACCACAAAGTAGCCACCTGGAAGGGCAGGACGTGTTAAGTAGCAGCTTTGATGTGCGACGCTGCTCCTTTACCTTTAGGCTGTGCACCTGGTTTAGAAATTCATGAAATCATCTTCCCTTAGGGGTTCATTTGTCACCTCTGCTTCCCTATGGATATTTGACTCCTTCCTTCTGGCCTCCTATTGTGGGGAAATGCATTGAAGCCGGAGCTCTGCTCCTGGTTTGGGGATTAGTTTAGGAGTCCTCAGGTTGAAGTGGATAATTTCATTCCCGCTTAAAGTGATGGGCCAGCACAGGGATTTATGAGGGTGTACCACTGTTAAATGATTTATCACAAATGAATTTTTTATTTGTCGAAAAACAAGCCTCCTGAAATTACAGTTCTTTGAAATACACCCTGAACACACAGATTCCAGGGGTTGAATCATTTGGTTCAAATCTTAAGTCTTAAAGGTACAAAATGAAAAAAAAAAACAAACCCACAGCTGTTGTAGGTGCTTACCTATATCCTCCAAAGCTCTTGATATAATCTCTACAGAGTTTTTTTTCTTCTGGTTTAACGATCAGGAAAAATCTTTCTGATGATTTATCCTGAAGAAAGAAGGTACTTTTGAAAATGTACAAATGATTTAAGGCAAGATATTGGGGACAGATAATTTTTTTGTTGCTGGAGAGTGCAGATTAAAGCCAGATAGTCATTCTGCAAGGAAGCTGAATATATTACAAATACATAGCTGTAGTACTTGCCTTCAAATCATCATTACTATGGAGAGAATAAATGATACAAGATGATACAAAAGACTTATCAAGGCTTGTCAAGGTTAAAAAATGAATTTAACAAGGTACACACCTTGCTGTCTAGATGCCTCACCTCAGTTTGGCTCTGTTTGGTAAGTGTAGTAATTAATGAAAAATAATACAAAGGTATGAATCCTGTCAAACTGAACAGCCTGAGGGATATTCAGTACTACATAGCATTACAAATGACATTTAAAGTAAAAGTTCTAGGTCCGAATGCCCCTTTTGTAGCGTAATTCAAATAAATGTTGAAAACAAAGAAATGTATCAAACCAAATGTATTCTTTTTAAAAATGAGGATTCTAATGTAAATGATTGTAAATGTAATATTACATAACTAAACGATTCATTATGTAGTTGCATTTATATGATTATGTAATGTACAACAAATGTATAGTTAAAACACTTTGAAAGTGTCACAAAAGTTTCACAAAGTTATCTCTGTTCTGATTGCAGCCTAAAGTTTGCTTGCATTATTAATACCCAGTCCTATTGCACTGCATGCACATTTCTTTTCAATTATCACACTGATATGGGCTCTGTTACTGTTCACCTCTATGCATTTTTCAGAGAACATAACGCATGTTTTTCTCCCACATCATTTGCAGCAGTGCTTCGTGTGCGAATCCCCTTTTGGCTGTGAAGATAAATGTCCCAGTCCCGAGAGCACAAATGGCCGCTGGAGACTTCATTAGCTGCTGTAATTAGGGGAAGGCAACACGACGGGAGTGAACAATAAGCAGCATCCTCCACTCCTCACGCAGGCCAACACAGGCTGACTTGCTAGAGAGAACCACGGGTGCAGCCTCTCTGCTTGTGGATCTTTATATTTTTTTGGCGGATGTGACCCTGTCCCAACTTTCACACTTTTAGCTTGCAGTCTTGGTGGCATAATGTCTGCCAAGGACGGCAGAGGCTTAGGGTGTCCTGTTTCAGGGGTCCTGGGGGTCTAGGTCCGTAATTTGGTACTCAAAAACACCAACCAAACACCTGGATGGTGTTTTAGTAGCGAGGTAACTAAACAGTGCTAGGAGCCCTTGGTGTGGTCCTCCTCAGAGTAGATCTTTCAAAATAGAATAACCCTAAAATCAGGGTGAAATTTTAACATTTCAGTTTCTGACCAATGATGACCGAAGATGTTTCTAAAAGAGGATCATTATACATACTTCAGAACACTTAGAACGCGAGCAGCATGGATCCGGTTATGATAAAATCATTTTCATTTTCATATGGCCAGTTAGCTCTTTATATGGAAGTTCCCCCGGTTTGTCTTGAGGATCCAGGCGTCAGACGTCATGCTGAGCTTTGTTTGGTGTTCCTGTATCACGTAGAATCAAAGTTACTGTAATTTAAAAAACACGTAATAATAATATTAATAACCACTACTGGGGTTTTCAAAACAGTCTCATGCACAAATGTGTAATAAACAAAAAAGACCCAAATTTCTTTTATTTTAGGTCTTAGAAACAAACAGAAAAAACACAAAATATTTCAGGATAGTCTCCACCCACAAGTAGGTGGGGGAAAACCCACGGAGGGAGGGGCACCGGAGAGCGGCCGAGTGGCGGCGCCGTGAGAAAGAGCAGCAAACAGGGAGAGTGTAGGAGAACAAACGCCGAGTTTAGACTGATTTACACCGTTTATATTTACTGAAATCAGATTTTACTGATACAGTAACTGCCAGAAGAAAAGGTTACAGCACAGATGCATTTTTGCCCCCAAAAGTATGAAAAATGCAAATGCACCCCAGAGGTACAGCAGTTTTCCTGAAGGTACAGTTATGCACCTTAAATGCATTTTCAAAGTACACTGCATTCATTTTCCCCAGGGAATGGTGCACGTTGGACTTTCTAAACTTATGGGGCAATTAATTTTCTTATTGTTGGAACTGAAGACATACCCTTGAAAGTACCTACAACCCAAGTGTCATAAGGTGTACTACCCCAGTGAGAATTTAATGCCTTTCTTTTTTCCTGAGAGTTTATTTTCAACGGGTTTTCTGAGAAAGGCTGTAAAAAATGTATAGTGTTGGCATGCAGTAAGAAATTCAAGTGGAACAAAGGACGTGAAAAGTCATGATTACTATTAGCTAAACAGCCCCATAATAAGCAACAGCTTTAGTCAAGTTAATTCAAGTCAAGTTTATTTACATAACAGATTATCGTATACAAAGGTCGTTTAATGTGCTTCAGAGGATAAAAATAAAAATAGAATAAAATAATAGAATAGGAGAAGTAAAAGAAATAAAAGAACACATAAAAATCAGTAAAAGAAGACTGAAAGTGCAATGGAGGTGCTGATATTTAAAATTGGCTTTAAGCTAAAGACAGAGACCTACTGCTCACAACAGAGTGTTCCTTACTAATCTAAGCTAAATTGTAGGGCTGAACAAAGTGATATTGTTTCATCTGACTGTGAGTACAGCCACTTAAACAGCAGAACAGCAGAAACAGCTCCGTATTCAGCTTGTTTGGAGCTGGAAGCAAGCAACGACTGTGTCATGCCGTGTTTCAATTTGTAGTTTTTTTCACTTCTTTTCTTTGCCTGTCAGTTTTCCGGAGGCCACACACAGCCTCGTATCTCAATATCGGTATCTTCCGAGCAACAGCCTTAAATTATTGGCCCATGATGCTTCCCACATCTAAGTAGTTGTGGCTGTCCGTGTTAATGCTAATGGGCACGGCATCATGGCCTTAAACTAAGCATGAAATGAATACAACAGTGGAAGCAGTGACAAACTCTGGCACTGTCAGCTGGCCTGAAGACTATTAAGGGCAGATGACTACGGCTGGGAGCTTCATATAAGGGACAGGAGTGTGTCAGCTTTCCACGAGCCGAAACCACTGGCAGCTGCTGGAATGGGATCCGACAGGTAGGCCGAATTGCTTCCCTCTCTTTGCAATTTCTCCATCCTCGGCAATCTCTGACATTCTGTGTCTTTCTTAGTCAGTCTCTACCGCCGTCTGTCTCTCTCTCTCTCGAACACCAACACACACACAGATACACTCATATTACACTATAAAAGCTATATCGGGTGAGTAGTTCTGAAGGCATGTAAGTGAATCAAACAATTTTTTTTACCCTCCTGCCCTCTGTGTTACTGTCTCAGGATATTTTATGGACTGCAGCGAGATCAAAGCACATTCCCTGGCAGGGCACATCGTTCCCCAAGCCCACAAGGGCCCTCGCAAATGTCGCCTGTTCATTGCTGGGCATCTATTGACGCATTTGTTTTCAAGCCGAGCCACACCATGGCAGAGTTGTCACGCGATGAGATCCCGAGACCTTGTGTTTTGCCGTTGCACAGATTTGTTCTGTTTTCTTCACTCGCTTCAGCTTCAAATCAGGCCTGAAATCTTAAACCGAGCCAGAGCATAGCTTGATAACACGCTACCCAGACGAGCAACCCTAGCATTCTGACCACCAACACCTAGAGAATAAATAAAGCTCAAATAAAAAATAAGGCTTTTTTGCACGTTTTTGCACAAATGTCCTTGGAGTGTTTCCTAAGAGCTACTTTTTAAGTGTGTGAGTGTGAAGAACCTTCACCTTCATAATGAAAAAACACTAATTTCACGTTGTTCATATAACTTTAAAACTCAAGTAAACAAAAATAAATAAATAAAAAGATTCTGCCCATTCATCTCCTGCCATTGACTTTTAATGCATTTAGGTTGATGGTAAATTTTACACTACATTCATTACACGATTAACAGTTTGAATCATAAACACTGGACAGGATGAGTTGTTAAATACATTTTAGTGACAAATATTTTTTAAATTTTTTTCCAGAGCCTCCCCAAAATGGTTCGAGGCTTTCTCTTATGACAGTCAAGAGGCCTTGGACGCGCCTCTAATTTCTTGTTTTTAAGCACCTGGTCTGAAGTTTGTTTTATTTTGTGTGCAGATTTCCTGTTCTAAGAAACCCCTCATGAATGGAACAGAAAGATTTAGATTTTATTAACTGCAAATCTATAATACAGATTCATAAATCCATGAACGTGATTGTACCCTAAGTTTCACATGAAATATTTCTCAACAAGTGCTAATCTGTTGCAATAATGAAACTGAATTAATGCAATAACTTTCAATCTAATTTCTGAGTTCAAAATCCACTCAGAACTCTGATGGTCAAATGTAAGTAGATGTGGATGAAATGTGCAAGCATGTCACATGAAGAGCATGTATGAAAACAATATCTTGGGAATGTAAGCAGTGTATGAATAGGTTGATACATATTTATGAATCTGATTATAGATTTGCGATGTGTGAAGCTTTTTAACCGGAAATGATTTTGATATTACCATACCTGTCAATCATGTGAGTAACATGGAAAAATCTCATGTCTCAAACAAGTCCTTTTGTCTACATGAAAGTCTGCACATTATTAGTCCTCGACCATTTATCCTTGTACCTAATCTAATAACGCAAATTCCTCTTGAATATGTCATTTGTGGGAAATTTAAGATATTTGATCAAGCGAATGGGATCAGGTTGAGTAAATATTGAGGAACATTACTAAACTGTACTTTTGTCTTAACCCTTATTAAATGAAAAGATGATGTTTGAAGAATGTTATTAAGTGTAGTAATGGTGTGTGAAGACAGGCAGAAATACTACATGTTACATGGTGTATATGGGTTTTTATTAATAAATCAGTAAGACACAGATGGAACCCCATTAACGAGTCCATTCATTTTACCTTGAGAAACATGAATGTGATTTTCAAGCATAATAAAGCACACCTAACTGAAGTCCTGAACCAGTGAAGAAACAGGAGCAGATGATTCCAGATGATCAGGCGGTGATCAGTATACTGGTG
>JBBJLS010000134.1:8482612-8504603 GCA_037577275.1 Bryconaethiops microstoma | reverse complement strand
TAAAAACTAAAGCAAAGCTGTTCAGTTCAATACTTGCACCTATAAAAGATAAAACCTAAGAAACTGAACATTTTTGCAGTGCTCTCTTATTTCCAGAGCTGGAGTATATGAGTTGTGTATAAGTTTGAACAAAACATGGCCAGAAAAGAATGTACATATAGTATGCTAAGCGTGGAATGTGCTGTGGCAGCTGTGGGACTATTTCTCCATCCCCTGATTGAGGCTTTCAAACGTAAGCCTTTGCTAACGAACATCTGCATATGAGCAGGAGCGGCTCCTCTCAGGCTAGCAGGGGTCCACCATACACGCGCTGAGACAAAAACCATCACCGAGGCTTCAAAAGAGCCCATGCCGGCCAGCTCAAAGGCAACCGAATACAAATGGATTTGTTTAGGATTAGACACAAGAATCCATTGGTATGAGGAAGAAAGAAGTTCCTTCCTTCTCTTATCTTGGCTTTTCGGATTAGTGTAACATGGTCGAGGCACGGTGCCCAACATCAGTTGGGGAAGGTCAATGAGCACGCGGTGAGAATAGAGCAAATTACGGATTCCGGATTCTTCACTTTTCCTTGTGTGTTTAACCATCAGTTTTGCTTATTGAATCCTTTGCATTGGCGATGGTCAGAATATCAGGTCTGCATGGGTAGGCAATATAAGAGTTATGGAGAGGCACTGTAAGAGTAATGTAATGTAACAGTTATGGAGAGAGAATTCTTTGTCTAAGTTAAGCTAACCACTTCTTCCTTAACGTTCTCCACATTTTTTTTATATACAGTCTAATGGGGAAAACAGTTTGGGACAAAAATTCAGCAAGTTGTACTTTTCTTTTATATAAACAGAGCAATAACATCTAATCTGAGCACAACTTAACCGTTAGCCAGTTATGGCTAATTATGTCTACTGAGCAGCAGAAACTAGGTTTCAATTAAAACAAAAAACAAAAAAAAAAACAAAACGGTATTCAAACTTATCTTTACCCTCAGAGTCTGAATCAGAATCAGAAAACTTAAAAAAAATTAAATAAAAATGCTGCAGAAGAAACTCACTATGAAATACACAATTGCTGAATATAAATACCATAGATAAATAACTTACTGTTAAGTGAATTGCTAATAGCACAAATAATAGGAGTCTGTTATTGCTATAATAGAGATCAGTAGTAGATCAGTACTATTGACATAAGTAGTAATATTTTACATCGTAAAACTATTGCATATATTAGTAAGATTACTGCACGTAATGAAATGATTTTGCACCCAATTAGAAAACTGCACCATATTGCACATGGTGGACTATTGCACATCAGCTTATTGCACAGATGTGGGGCAGCTGGTGGCCTAGTAGTTGGGGAGTTTGCCCTGTGATCAGAAAGTCGTAGGTTTGAATCCCAAGACTGCTAGTGGTGTGGCTCCTCTGAGGTTTCTTTGAGTACGGTACTGTTCCCACACACTGCTCCCAGGGCACTGTGTTCCTGGCTGCCTGCTGCTTCACTTGGTGAACAGGTTAAAAGTGTTAAATGCAGAGAATAATTTTGTGCTGTTCATACTGTGTACTGTGGTGTATTCACGTATGACAATATAGTCCCTTTACACTAGATTATTGTGTGGCTGTGTGACAGGGGGAGGATTTATAGAGTCTGATGGCCTTGGGCTGGAAGTACTTTCTGTGGCTTATTTTGTACTTATTTTACACTGTGGCATGACAAAACTCAGGGTGAAAGCATACCTTAAACTCTACTTTAGATTAGAAAACTAACTGGCATTCACAACAATGAATTTGAGGAAGTAACTAGCAGTCTGGCTAACTGACCTTAGCTAAATAGCCACCCTTTCCTTTGAGCATCTTTCTGCTCTTTTCTTTGAGCAGTTTAGTCAGAAACAAACTCAAATTAAACAAAAATGACTAAAACATTACTTAACTATACTTAAAAATGTACTGTTTATAAGGAAAGAACACATGGTGAGATTCCTGGTGTGTCATTAATGTCTAAAAACAGTGCCCATTCCTGTTTGAAAAAGTTTATGAAATCTTGATCTTTAAGTAGTGATGTGTTAAATCTCCAGTGTCTGATTGGAGGTGTGACCTTTTCGTTAGTCAGAGTGAGGGAAACAGGAACGTGGCTACTGATGGTGATAGGATGAATCTGAATGGCTGTAGTGTCCCTCATAATAGAACTGCTAATTAAAAAGTGGTCTAAGCGAGAATACAAGTGTTGTACGGATGAGAAGGAGGTGTATTGTCTAAGAGTGGGGTGGTGAGAGCGCCAAACATCACATAAACCAAAGTCCCTCATGTACTGTTAAAGAATTTCTGTGGATTGCCAATTCCTATAGTTACCTGCAGTACTGAGCCTATCAACTTCAGGATTAAACACCAGATTTAGGTCCCCTCCTATTATAAGTGTGGTGTCAGAATGATCAGAGAGTGCAGAGAAAAGTGAGGGAAAGAAGGAGCGGTCATCTATATTTGGGCCATATAAACCAGCAATGCATATGTCCTTGTTATGAATAGACAAACTAACTATAATAAATCTGCCTTCTGAATCTGTAATAGAGTTAATGTTAGCAAAGTGTATTCTTCTATTTATCAGTATGACTACTGCCCTTTGTTTAGAGTTGTAACTGGCTGAATATAAATGAGGGAACTGTGGTGAGGCAAGTGTGTTAGTTGTTGTTTTGGATAAGTGAGTTTCCTGCATGAAGACAAAGTCTGCCTGTAGTTCTTTCAACTGATTAAAAATGTTAAATCTCTTTTCCCTGGAACCCATACGATGCACGTTCCAAGTGACAAACCTTAACATACTCATGTTTAAATTAACTAAACGGGTGTGAGAGGCTAGCTAAAAGAGTGTGTGTATGTGTGTATGAGTGCGCATGCTTGCACATGGATGCCTGTATGCATGTGTTGTGTACCTGCTGTGTGTCTGCATATATCTAGGTCAGAGTCTTGATCAGTGTGTGTGGTCAGTTAGTTTACTGTGTGTGTGCGTATGCTGTGTGGTATGCTGTTATCCAAACTGTAGCATTAAGAACAATATGAAAGGGTGACTGTTGGGAAGAGAGAAAAGAAAAAGAAAAAGAGATAATAAATGTGAAAAAGGATAGAAGAAAAAGAGTATTGTGAGAACCAGTTGTACATATTCTGCACATTTCGTCTGTGGTTAAACTGTTGAGACAAGCGGATAGTGAGGACAAGCCTTATAGTAATTTTTTTTTTTTTTAAAAAGAGAAAGAGGAAAGAAAAGAGGGACAAATTATCACCTGATATTAGCCTAGTAGAGCCAAGGGGTGGTTTCCTGATCGCGATACAGTTGCCCATTGACATGCAGCTTGTCAACGGTGATGATTGCACGCGGACCTTCATTAATGAGACGTTTCCTGATGGGAAACAGGACTCTGCATCACTGCAAGATCTCCTGGGGAAACTGGTCATTCACGCTGAAGTTGGTTACTTTCAGCTCCCTGCCTCTGCTTTTCACTAGCTCCTTTTGCTTAAAATTTTCAAACTTGGCCACAATAAGTCTAGGTCTGTGGCCAAGTTTGAACCTAAGTCGATGAACCCGGTGGAATGTGATGTTGTTGATGGTGTCTGCTGGGAGCTTGAGCTGTTTTAGAATAAAGTTTTTAACTATAGATTCATTGTCTTTCTTTCGTCTTCTCTGGGATGCCGGCAAAGACCAGGTTGTCCCTCATACTTCGCACCCGTAGGTCTAAAACAGTTTCCTTGATTCTTTTATTTTTCTCCGAGAGCTGGCTTGTTACATCCGTGAGTGATTTTACTGACTCTCTGAGGACTGCGTTTTCTGCCGTAAGTATTTCTACCTGCTGCTGGCTGAATTCCAAAGACTCTTGAATAGCTTGGACCTCTTGGTGGAGAATCTCTAACAAGGACAGATGGCATCCAGTGATAAGGTCTTTAGCAGGTGGAGAGGTCGCTCCGGGTGAATCCTCGGGCCGACTCCTCTTGGAGAACGGAGTAGTATTGCTAGCCGTCGGTGTGTTGGTGTGCATCTTGGGTTTAGGCATGGTCGTTAGGTTGAACCACTCGTCTAGGAAGTTGAACAGCCTGTTCAGATCTTCTGCTGGCTCCTCCAGATTGGAAGAGTAGAGATGATATGGTTAGAATTTATATAATAGAAGGTATAGGTTATTGTCTTACCTTTTCCGAATCCTTTTAAACCCCTCTGAAGAGCCTTAGACATTGTCGGACGCAAAGAACCTGGATGCTGATGAGGTTTACCCCCACTTACCCCTATAATCTCAGACCTGCGTTGTACACAATCGGCCTTCAAGTGTGCCAATTTCCCCCAGAAAACAATTAAGATAACTTTTTTGTCTCATTGTTTTTCTTTTTTCTTCCTCATTATTATTGTCTTCCTCACCAAAGATGATAGCAAGCTGCCAATGGTCTAATTGCGATTCATATGAGAACTGGTAAAAAAAATAGAAGAAAAAAAAACTGGCCTCAAATGTTGAATTAGCAAAATTATATAAATCACACCACAGCGCTGGCCCGGTTTCTCCTTATGCTAATGCAATTAACTACTTAGAAGAGGGGTAGAGGAGGAGCGCTGATGAGCACAAAGACGAGGCGCTCCGCTTCCACCCGAAACAAAAGAGAGCGCACCCCCGGCTAGACGAGGAAGGAAATGAAAATGTTGAGGGGGAAAAAAAAGAAACAGTGAGGACAAGATTCCATTATCTGTTGATCAATACGGCTGTTTGTGCCACCCATTCATTCCCCAACCTGCTAGTGGTGAAAGAATGCCACAGAAATGCACACAGACAGTTATACTCAGCCTAGCATGCCTCTTCTAGCGTGAGGCCTAATATGATTTGGTTTTGCTGTATAAATAATATTACGACTGGGCTGTGGGGGGTGTATGAGGGTGCATACATCACTTCAGCCTTGATGGCTCTCTTGAGGAACGAAGGAAAGTGATTAATATGCGCTAGTGATTTAAACCACAGGCACCCAGTCATAGAGCTGATAATTGACTAAAGTATACACTTTGGAGAAAGCAGAGTGTGTTGTAGTTCTGTATAATATATCTGAAATTGGAGATGACAGCGGTTGTTAGTGAGAAATATGGTAACGCACTCAATAGCGAATAGCATTTTTTTATGGCAAACTCGAAACGTGATTGGTAATTAGCTACACCTGCTTTGCACCGCCCCTCACTAGCCATTTTATATGGTGCAAACACCATATGAATGCACTTTCTAGATTTACAGTTACTAACTGTAGCCCATCTGTTGCGACACAATTTATTAGTCCCCCTATTCCTTCTCCATCAGTGGAAATGTAGAACCACTGCTGGTAAGTTTTTAAATTTTTTTACTGTATGGTACAGTAGTACTGTGCTCTTCAGGACAGGTCAGTCTTCTTTCAATATTTGTCTATGGAGACTTGATGAGGTCTTGGTTTTGTCAGAGTTCATTCTTTATGAAGTGTTAATAAAGTGGCGTTCGGCAGACGCCCATATCCACGGTTCGAATCCCAGGACTACCAGTGGCACCACTGAGGTACCCTTGAGCAAGGTACCATGCCCACACACTGCTCCCCATGCACTGACCCACTTGGGTGAATGGGTTAAATGCAGAGAAAGAATTTAATATTGTACTCTGGTGTTTTCACGCATGGCAATAAGGGCCTCTTTACTTTACCTACTTAGATAAACTTGGAATGTCTATTATAAGCTTCAGTTGTGTAATCTCAAACAGCCACAAATGTATAAGTATAGTGCTGTTAGCTTCATGCTAGCACTTTACATGAATCCCATAAGGGCATTAGCAAAAATGGCATTAGCATAGTTGTGTTTCAATATTTATGACTCCAGCTAAAGGCCTTGATCCAATACCCTGTACTAAAGTTTATTCGCGTGGGTAGTGCCCCTGGTTCCTTCCCATATAGCATTTTTAAACCCACACAAATGACAGCTCAAGAATGCTTTAGTGTATCATTGAGGTCTGAGCACCATACTGTGAATGAAAAAAATGTAAAAAAATTAAAACTTGTTCATATATCCAGTTCCAGCTAAATATTGAATAATTCCCCATTTACAATGAATCACTTAATTAAGTGACTTAACTCCTAATCTTTTCTGCTCAATATGCTTATCACACAGCTGATCAAATGAGATTCCTTTGATTGAGGCAGTTGATATGCAGCAAATTGGTCCTTTCATGCAAAATACTCTTATTAAAATGTTACCCTGGGGCTCTCCTTGTATCTCTCCGAGATTCATTTATCATGTTAATTCAGCAGTAGTCGGGATCTAAAATCGCAGTTCTACCGGCAGTATCTTATGGTATAACATGGACTTAAAAGGCCTTTTGAAAAGATTCTTGTGTCACAGGCCGCCCCTGGGCTTAAAGCTATGTGAGGTAATTAGCTGTATAGAGTTTCCAATTGAGTATATGCTCAACTTAATGGCCTTATTTGCTCCGTGGACTGCAGGGAAATTAATAGGACAGTCTAAGTTTCATCTCTTACATCTACCTTGTCCTGCTGGTTCATCTTTAAGCCTCCATTTCAGTGGTCCTCCATTTCAGTGGTCCTGATTTTTTTTTTCCAATGAGCCACATTAAAGAGATAATCAACAAGAGAGCCACATTTAAAGCTAATAAACAAAGGCCTGTCTTCCTTTTTTGCAAATCTGCCTGTTTGTCTTCCCATGCATTCTACATGTCCTTATAATTCAGCCAGTACAAGATGAAACAAATTACACATTGGTCCATTTTTTAGGTTAATTTCTGCAAAAATAGCCTCAGTCTTACTACACTACCCAATCAGCTTGCAGCATTTCCTAGCATGGAGTATTCATCACGTTTGGTGCTACTGCGGGACACGTGTTATATTATTATGCAACATCTTATGAGATGGAGGAATAGAAGACAGTGCTAGATCCTGAGGTGAAGGAACACTAGGTCTACCAGATAAATGAAGGCTTATTGTTAAAGTTAGGGTTATTATTCTTTGTATAACTGAAATTGGTGCCTCATCTCCTCCTACAGTTTTTGAAATATGGGCGTGGTTCCAGCATCAAAACGTCCATTACTATCCACTGCAGTGTGCATGTATGTAAGTTTTTGATCCCTTGATCAGGGCCGAGTATTGATCTTTTAGAAAATTGATTTTTGTGTCAGTCAGCTCTGTAATATGTGAGGTTGAGTCACCTTTAAAATGAGTGTATACCTTTAAAATGGCTTGGTAAGAGCTAGCAAGTCCTCTGAATCTTTTGATTTTCAAGCTTGAATCCAAGGTGTGAGCAATTCTTTTTAATACAAACTTTTTTTGCCCATAAAACCAAGGTTTGGGTGTTTCCAAATACTGGTTTCATAGCAACCATGCAATCACACTTCACATTTTCTCATGTACACGCAGCTTGTTATTTTGGTTGAGTTTCATCAAGTGCTCTTTCTCTCAGCATGGGTTTTGGAAGCTTAATTATGAATAAGTGTTTGGATGCACTCTTTTTTGTGGCATTATTCTAGGCTAGGCTATTATCCAGTAATTACTAAAGTTCTGCCAACCCAAGTTTGAAGAGACGAAAGTGACCCGTGAGCTGAGCAGTGAGTAACAGTGCTTTCCTGAAGCTGACACATTCAATTCCATATGTAGCCATCTTGAAATTTCTCTGGGATCCAGTTCAGTTTCTATGTGGAAATGGTTGACTGATGGCCGTCATTGCTGACTAGTTCTGTTTCAGCATATAATCAATATGGAAATTTTCCCTCTGAAAGTAACTGTACTTTGTTGCAATGCTTAAATGCTATTTTTGAATATTTCTGCTTTACTGGAGTACGATTGAAATTATGTTTCCCAGAGAACATTTCCAAGAGGAATATAAAAAGAACATCCACTGAGGTTTAAAGAGTACACAGAAGATCTAAACAATTCTTAAGTGCGATTTTGGAATATTTGCACTTTACTCAAGTACTATTGAAATAAATACTTATACCCTTAGGCAATTACATTTCCAAGAGAAAAGCAACCTTTCATTTAGACCTCCGATGTGCTCTTTATAAGTCAGCGGAGTTTCTTTATTTCTCTTTTGCCGGTCAGTTGCAAGTCATATTTCAATATTTTACTTTTAATTAAAGCGTTCAACCAAATTCACATGTACATAGTGTAAATTGAACTGCTTTGCGTGAAGTCCCGGACGGACACACTCTCCCACAGCACACACACAACCAAGAGAAGGAAAACCCATTTATGAGCTGAAATATTTACTTTTGTGCTATTTGTACTTTATATTTTCACATAAAAGATTTTGCTGCAGAACCTGTATTTTCACCTCAGTATGATTTCTGTGTTTGTTCCACCATTGCCAGATTTGGGTTTGATGGTATAACATTTCAGACTATAATGTTACAAACCTCACTAACTCTGTCTTATATAAAGCTGAACCATCACCTTTATGGGCTCTATGCGGTTTATAGCTAAAACAACACCTTGGTGATTTGTTAGAACAAGGTGAAATATTAGTTTCTCTCACTATACTTTTTATAACTATGGTGCCATAATTACTGGTAGTGTGTTCTGTCTAAAGAAAATGCAATTTTTGAAAGTGTTGGAGTGATTTCAAATGTGAGGAATCTACTTAGTTGTTCATTGTAAGATATGTTGTTATATCATATTGTATTATATTACATGAAATTTTATTGTATTATATCATACTCAGAATCAGAAAACATTATTGATCCTGGGGGAAATTGCTAAATTGTATTGTATTGTATGCTGTTCTATTGTATGGTATCCTAATGTATTCTACTGAATTCTATTCTAATCTGATCTGTTACTTACGGTGTGTAACATGCAAATTCCGCACTGAAAGGACCCTACGCCACCCTGGCTGGGAGTCAGACACTGTTTACAATATAATATAATATAATATAATATCCTATTCTTTAGGACGGACAGTTCTGTGTGTGTGATTCTAGTGGTATATTTACTTCATAAATATCAATATCCACTTAATGGGCTTACTATGGTGGAATTGACTGGAAGGAGTGTGAAGCTGTGCTCTATAGAGCATTAGTTTCTGCTAGTCAGTGGGGTTGGCTGGCTTTGATGCTTTTGGAGTGCCCATCATTAGCTCATCAGGAGGCCTCATGGGGCTTGGATACCATCAATCTGGTCGACAGGAGTGTCTGGATGTGGGCAGCGTCACACACTGTGGAGCTCCAGCATAAATTGGAGAGTGACATAAACAGCTAAAACCTTCAATACACTGCACAATGTTTAATTTTTGGAAGTCTAGATTTACTCAAATTACTGTCATTGCACTATGGTATTCAAAAGTAATTACATATTTTTGTAGCTACACAGTGAGCAGTTACATTTATAGTTGATTTACCTCCAATCTGCATTCTGTTTGTCCAGCAGTGACAAAAAGGCTAAAAAACATCAACTTTTCAGCCAATTTTGAATTAAAATCATGCAAATTTTCCAGAAAGAGGGATTATATAGTGCACTCCTTCGTCTCCGAGTAAGAATCAATTACACCAGAATTACATCATGTTTTTCTTTCTGCTGGTGGTAACTGCATGCTCTAAGGGTCTGAAAGACTGGGCATCTCACACTTTCCAACTGAGTTTTATGAGGACTGAAATTGGACTACATTGATGACTGTGGATTACATGCTACCCTTTTTGCTAATCTGTATAATCTGTATAATCTGTACAATTTGTTTATTCAGACATGGGCTACTTTTCCAGATGGAAGAAGCTAATGTAGGCTGAGTTTCTAAAATGCATTGTAATCATCATCAGTTGTGATCAGTGGAATAGTACAGATGCAAGATGCAGGACCATTTATTTATAAATGACAGCCTGGGAAGCTGTAGTTGGTGGAGTACCAGTGGGCAGTTGTTTCAGCCACAGATTCAGGACCCCATCTGTGCTTTTAATGTTTTGAAATGCTGCCAGAATCAGTATCGTGCCCCCATTTTGATTGACAGGGCATTGCCACACAAAGGCAGGATTAGATGCCCCACGTAGCCATGGCTAGGCCTGCTCCACTCACAGCTAATTCTTGTTATGCAACCCACTTGCTTTCTCGACACGCCTTTTCCCCCTCATCAAGAACAGGGTCAAGTTCTGCACACAAGGCTGTGTTTTTCCTAGATGTCTCGTCTTAAAGCTGGCAATCAAACTTTGATCACCCTCTTTTTGCTCGCTCTGATGATCAGCTAACCCGCACCAGCTGAAGTCAAGTTGCTAATCAAGGGGAAAATGGAACACAGATTGAGGTGTGTAGGTTAATTATGTACAGTATTTCGGCTGGGTAGAACATTCTGCTGCTGTTTATCCCTTGACATGCAAACCAGTTTACAGAGAAAACCTGCTTTTTACCACTTCCAGTCGATAAAAGAGCCCAAATAGACCCACACCCACTTCATGCTGATCCATCCTGGGGTAAATCCAGCAGAGGATTCTACACATTCGTCAGCGGGGGTCGGATAATTGATGCAGTACAGTGTGGTTGGGGAGTAGGGATGGCACCAATCCAATACAGATATAAAGAACACATTCCATTTACATTTTATTTACATTTGTGTTGCATGTGGTCAAGATCTGTCTCTGATCACCATCAGATGTGGTTTGAGTGACATTTGGAATTAAGATACACAAGCCTGAAGAACTTTTCTGAAGTTTAAGGAACCTCTATATACTTACCAACCAAAGAATTTTTGGAGATCTGTATGTACAAGCCAAGAACCATTTTGGAACCTTTGTTTTAAAGAATGTATAACAAATCCTTGGCTGGTAAGGAACCTTAAGGGTTTGTGACATTGTATTATGTGGACTATAGTGATTCCCATCCCCACCCCATAAAGAGAGTAAAATAACATGAACCATCACTCTAAACATCACCCATAACCATCTCCTCAGGAGGCACAGGTCAATAACCCTGGCATTACTGAGAAGGTGTCATCATCTTCTCATCCCTTCCAGGTGAGTGAAGCCCAGCCAGAAACCTGGACTCTCTGTTCTAAATGCTTAATCCATTCCACTTCAGCTACCCTCTACATTTCTCACTCTGCCCTGCCTGTCTCTTCCTGACCCCTCAGCCCAGGCTCTCCAGTGGCCTATTTGTGAACCTGCCAAAAATGGACTTTCTCTCTCTCTGTGATCAGTTCTACCTGTCCACATGCCAAATTAGATGCCTTTTACAGTATCCCCACTTGCTACCGACAAAAGACGCTAGGACGAAAATGGAAGAAAGAAGGGTTGAAAGAAACGATGAGGAACCTTGTCAGTGTGGCAGTCCTGGGAAATATTAATGCCATTGTGACAGTTGACATTTGACTCTTTAATACTACCCAATCAAACAAGTTGCTATTACAGTCAATTGCTGTTGGGCAGAAAACACATGCCTTTAGCCGGCAAATTGGTTGGAAATATTACTTTGGCAGACTGCAGTGATTTCCAGTGCAGAAAAAGATAATAATCACTCTGAGTGTCCTCGTCGGATGACCTTGTTTGTTCCACTCATTAGAGCGAATGTAGCGTTTTGGAAAAACAAGTCTGCAAGTCAAGCAAGTCAATGATTACAGAGGTTCAATGCTAAAGATCACTTCTGCAACATACTGCCTAAGTAGAATGGGATGGTCCTCCCAACACAAATGGGCAACTTTACTTTTACAAAGCTGAGAAAGATACAGTGCTTGTGATTGCAGAGACCCTTTGATTAAACACAGTTTCTTTGATAACACATCAGATTAGAGAAACCTCTGACATGAATGGATAATTTGATCTGCAAAATGTCTAAAATTAAAGAATACATACTTTAAACTCTCCTCAGCATCCTTCTCCCAACACACTCAGATTCTCTCCTCAGCATCCTCCTCCCAACACACTCAGAGTCTCTCCTCAGCATCCACCTCCCAACACACTCAGTCTCAAACATTAACATTTTGCCACCTCCAGCTCTGCTTCCTGTCTTTTTGTCAGTGTATCCAAACCACACAACATAGCTAGTCTCACTACCATCTTTAACACATATCTGTTTACTAGTTTTAAATTCACACATTGTCTGAATAATTTATTATTTCTTCTAATTTGTATTTTTAAGTTATATTTAAACATTAGTTAAACATATTACAATTATTGGTGGTAGAAAGTGGTACAATTAAAGAAAACAAATAATGCAAATAACTATGTGAACTGTATGAGCTGTAAACAGTTTCAAAACCTAATAAGCTAATGATTTGTTCATATTTATAAATGCTAAATGAATGATGTATTCATAATGTGATTATTTACCTTATAAAGTGTTACCGAACTCAGTCAATTACTACATCAGTGGTATTTGCAACTTGGCTAAAACTCACAGACTTGTACCTCAAAGAGTCAAGAACTGACTCAGAATCAAACCTCATTGTCGTAGACCTCGGAAACCCAAGAAATGACTTGCACATAAGACTTGAGACTTGACTCAGATTCGTACCTCAGAGATTCTAGACTTGACTTTTACTTCAGGAACTCGAGACATGACTTGTACTTCAGAGAATCATCTTAAACTCACACTTCAGAGAGCTGAGCCTCAGACTCATATAAAGTGACAAGTGAACATCTCTAACAAATCTTAAATACATTTTATTCTGGTTACCTAACACTGTTTTGAACAAGCAAACCTATAAATTTTTACTGTTTCTCTATTAAACAAATTTATCAAACAAATTATTAAACAAATAATTCTACTGAATGATGTGAATTGCCTTCGGAATGTGTACACAGTACATCCAACAATAAGGGCAGCATGACACTTCTTTTAATGAGGACAAACGTTGAAAGCAATATTTCAGGTAATATCTTACTACTGAGTAGTTTTCTGCCTAAATTTTCTTCCAACATTCCCAGATCATTCTGAATTATGTAAAGTATAGAGAGCACCACCATAAAACATTTCCTAATTTATTAGATTTATACGGAAAGGAGTGGGTGGGTTTTAAAGCAGAATTAAAGTAATTACGCTCATCGACTTTAATTACGAGATAAACTGGATGAACGTTTCCCCACATTTTTCAGTTTTCATTATAAGACGTCAACTAAAAACAAGTTCTCAATTTATCATGTCTAAAACCTTTAAAGGTACTGTGAATATCAATCACTTCTTAGTTATTAATCTTCATTTAGCTCATTTAGAAGTTTCATTAGTGATAAAATATTTTTATATTTCATTTAGCTGGCTTTCCTTAAAAAAAACCCTGAAATGACCTAATGTACATTAGGTATTGTTAATGTCTCTGTGCTTTGTGTCATGTTAACTGAAAGAGCAGATGCCACAATCAGTTCCCAAAACTCTAGATGCAATTACTGTAGCTGTTAATTTGTATTTCCATTTCTTGGCAGAGATTGGAGCGTTCCACAAAGCAGATTGATTCTAATTAAACCGCAGTTTTGATATAGAGCCAAAAACAACCATTCACGCATGCTTTCAGAAAGCGAAGTGTGCGCTGTCATTAATGCATTGTTTTATTTAACCTCAGTCATGCCATCAGCTTTTCAACTGAAGTGCATGAGGAATAAAAAGTCAGTTCCTCCAAACAGCTTAACCTTTAGATTGTGTATACATTCAGTTTACAAGGCATTATGTATATTATGTATTTTTTTCATTCCATTATGCAATGAATGAGGATGGATTGCATTTACATTTTATTTATACTTTGTATCTACTAATTTTTCTATTTGTTTTAATGTTAAAATAACATAAATGTGGGGAAAAAATTTTCTTGCCAGTTTGGCCAACCTCCAAAACACATGTAGTATCATTGCATTTATTTTTATCCAGGCTAATGTAACTTCATTAGACAGCTCAACACTTTTGTAGGAGAACACTAACTGCCCATTCTGTTATGTTAGCTAGTGGCCCATATTGGCTAGTATCTCTCTGAGCAATTGGGGGATAGGGAGGGTCATCCTATCTAACCAGAGAAAATCTAACCACAGGCTAGTCAGCTGTGGCATCGCTAGGGATCAAGCTTTATTAAAGGATTTTATTATGTAACTGAAGTGTAAGAAAGAGGTTTAAAGGCATATGCATGAAAGGCCTATAAGGGTTAAACTCAGACATGCCTTAACATATTTTACAATAGAAGCCCCTTATCTGTAATCAGCAATATCCACATCAGGAGGAATACTTGATTCAGAGGCAGGAAATCCATGGAAAGCCTTCGTCTTTTCATCCACAGATGAGTGGCGTCCCAACAGCCATGCTGGAGAAGACGCCCTCGGGCGTTTGCTGTTTTGTGTTCCTAAAGGAGTATAGAAAAAAGAAAAGTGCAACCAATCTCGATCCTCCTAACCGCCTACTGAACTCTCTGGTGGAGCTGTGGAAGCTGCTTTTGTTGCCTGCTAGAGTCCACGGGTAGGAAAAGTAAAACACATACAAGCCCAGTGGCAAAGCATTACCTCTCTTCCACATCACACCCCTTATTCACCTTGCCATGTTGTAAAGCTTCTGCTTTTACCTGCAAGTATTTATTCCCCTCACACCATTTCCCCCCAGCTGTTAGTTTTAAAGGATGCTTACATATCCATGGTCAGAATTTCCTGTTTGCCTTCAAGGAAGAAGTTTTCACATGCTTACTGTAGGTCAATATATAAAATGGAATATGTGATTTTAGGGTCTACATTTTTTTAAAAGGAAAGAAACAGTTCTTACTCTGAGTTGCTAAAATGTCATTATACATATATAACACTAAAATCAAGCTAACCGTCAATGCTACCATTCAAAGTTTTATCAAAGGAAGTCTTGTGGGGACAGGATCTCGTAACTTGTGTTGGATTTCGCTTTCAAGGGTAAGCCTCCTCTAAAATCCACTAGCCGGAATGCCAACCCAAATATAGCTTCTAATTCTTTACATGTCATCTTTACATCTAAACTGCCTGTTAAACCAGGCAGTATAGTCTGGTTTAACAGAACTGCTTTCTCCTGCCAGAGGTAATATTTAGTTTTGCACCACACAGCATATGTACATATGTTTAGCTATGCCAATACACATTACATTCATTGGCTTGCTCTCCAGCTGACAATGCTGATGGCTACATACAGCACCCTGTTTTGAGCTTCATCTTCTAAGGCATTGGATAGGTTAGATCAGCCAAAACAGTTCAAAGTTTTCATCTGATCTTGGATTCAAATTCCTCCACATTTATGATGGTCGCTGTAACAAAAACTGATTTAAAATCAGCACCTTTATTTTGAGGAGGCTATAAACTGAGTTTTTCATAGTGTGGCATGCGGTCCAGGGAATTGCTGCCACCCACAGGCTGGGAGGCCTCTACATCCACCCAGAAACTCACAGAGACGCCGGAGCGAGTGCACAGCATATTGTTTATTTTAAACAAATTGCACAATAGTGTCACAAAACATGAACAGAACCACCACCACTCTGGGCTGAACTTTTACCATGGGCTCTCTACTCTGCCTCACTCTGGTCACTCTCTCCTTCTCTTTCCTTTCATCTAGTTCTCCTCACTCTACCTGAAAGCCTGTCCTGGCTATTCCCTTGAAGCAGCTTGCTTGGTTCTCATAAAGGGAGGATCCCCGTGCTCAGTCCAGTGGGCCTGTGAGTGTGCTCCACCGCCACACCTCACAATAGCTTATAGTAAGTCGTTGTCCTAAAGCACATTGGAGAGCTGGATGTGGTTTGAGTGAGCTGAGAGACATTTTGGGAGTGTTTTATGGAAAAATTATCTGAATGGTTGTTGCTCCAGTTCTAAACTAAATTGGCAAGGGAGCCCTAATATGTCTTGGCTGGAAAATCGTAATTCTTTTTTATCCTTAGCTACTCCTTTATATGAATAAAACAATATGTCTATGTTAAGTATATTTGACTGATGTTAATGCTAAAAAATAGATGTTATTCCCCTAATGCACTCTTTTAGCATAGGGGAATAGCTAAGCATCTTACCATGGCATTGTATCCTCTTGATTCTGCCATGCTAACGTCGTCTTTTCTCAGTTATCTCCTTCACTTCACCCTCGCTCCCAATTCGCTCTTGCCTGACTCTGCCAACAGCACTGCGTCTCTGTATCTCCCCTTCGGTAGCACATCTGAACCCAAACGAAGATAGATTTGTCACTTTTCGCTGCCCCAAAGGAGCAGCAAGCATCTTTGATATGTCATCATAATAGCTTCTCAGCTGTGCTCTGCCTCGTATTATTTCTCTCTCTCTCTCTCTTTATCCTCTCTCTCTATCTGCCCTCTCTGCCTTTCGTCGCATCTTCCTCATGGGACCCTTGCATCGTAACCTCCAGTATTAACTAAGCCTGCCCTCATATCTCTGCTCGTAAACACAGGTATTGCTAAAGCACATCCTCATGTTCTCACCCAGTGAGGGAGCTAAGGGTTACTGTAGTTGAGGCTGATCCAAGACCCTTGTTACCCTAGGGCACCATTGTTCCCCCTTACCCTTATTGTGTCCCCTGCATCTCTCAGCTGTCCACTCACATCAGACAAAATACTCGATGTTCTGGGCTTTGGGATTGGTGGTGGAATCCTAACTGAGGCGAGTGGTGCAGCATTCCTGGCTGCTCTCCAGAGATACGAGTGGATTTATGGAGCTCTGGGGCCCGAAGGCAATGGGATGGTGCGCGGTCGGCAGGATTTGGAGGCAAGCTTTAAAAGCCACTGAGGCATGCCTCGTTCCCTCAATCTCTCTGTCTTCATGGCTCCAACCCCCTCCCTTCTCCTGCCCCACAAACCCTTTCCCTCACTCTGCTGCAGTTTCACGAGGGAGGAGAAGGAACTAATCCTTCTTTTTCCCTCCAAAGTCCCTCGACAAGAGATGATGCGAAGATGCGCTTAGCGCTTTCCTATAGAGACAATTACTAGTACCATCCTTGTAGCCGGAGATACAAGTGGATTATGGAGTTCCTATGCTCAGCTTTATTACATCTGGTGAGGATAGGCAGCTGACAAAAGGGAGACAATGTGCGATGCATGGAAGGCAATGTCCCTTCGGTTGTGCAAGCAACAAGCCTTCATGTAGTACCATACCGACGTCTGATATGCAATGACGTTCATTCTCCTTCTATGAGGATGTTAAGTTCCATATTGATTTGTTATCAGACTTGATCTCATAGGGCAGCAGCATGTGGTATGTCATTTATCCCTAATTACATGAATTTGTCTAGACGGTTTTATTATCATTTTTTCAGGCTGACCTTGTCTAAATGTCAGAAACCTCCACCAAGATGAATCACAAAGTCATAGAGTGGCATATGATGGTACATAACATCAATCAGATATGATTTGGAATGTAAGATTGAAGGGACACTGGCCAAAATAAAAAAAAGAACCATCACTGCATCTGTTCGAAGCAGTCTTACTGTCCTTCCACAACAGCTTTTTTATTAACTTGTGAACAGTGAATTCATTTAGATAAAGTTACTGCCAGTGAGATGAATATCTGATTCCAAATCATCATTACAGTGGAGAGAATGGATTACTCCAAAGATTAGCATGAGTCACGAGAGGTAAAGGACAACCATGTAAAAATTTAGATTTTAAAATCTAGAAAAATGGTTAGCAAGTTAGCTTCCTGAATATTCCATTTCTCAGTTTGATTCCTTTTCTCTGATTGAAGGAGTAAATTTTTAAAAATTGTCCCTAGTGTCCATTTTGTGCTAAGATTTCCTTTTTTTTTGCTCCACAACCAATGTAACAGTTACACTGTTATCTTGGTGGTATTTACTTGCCTATAGATTATCCAGCAGTGAGAATTGATGGGCACTGCCTGGATTCCCAGTTGTTGTATGATGCATTTGCACATGCATGCTGGGTACTGTAGTTAAAGAGACACTGAAAAACAAAAACACAGATTCAGTTAGTCATCTCTGAAATCAACACTTCTTCCAATTTTGGTCTTACCAATTATAGAATCCTTCTAACACCATTTAGTAGCCTACCAGGTTTAGAAACAGAATGATAATTGCATGACAGTGACATATTTAGTAAGAACTAAAGAAAAACTGCCTTTGCTTCTTTCCCTTGCTAAGCAAGTACATCCTGTGGAATAATTGCCAAACCCTAAATGTCTCTGGTTTGGACCCTGTTTTTAACAGTAATTGGCAGTGGCTGTGTTCTCACTGAGCAAAGGTGGAGTAATGTACCTGGTCACACAAAGCCATTCAATTTAAATATGATGTCTCAGTGATGAATAAGTAGAGCTGACAAATCAGGCCATAGTTAAATATATTGTGCTCAATTACCATGGATAAACAGTGCAGGCTTTTATTTGGCAGTAATCTCCTCAATTGCAGAAGTTATTCAGATGCTTTTTAGAACATCAAACAGCAATACAGAGCACACCATTCGCAATAGACTATTTACAGTTTACATTTAACTTGAGAGCTACTTTTATTTATGTAGGCTACATCTGAACCACATGACATGAATGTAAATTCTGTAAGGGGTCATTCTGAAGTGGGAAATATGTAGTGTGTGTTTTTATTCTGTACTTGATTGAGGGTTAACTTGCCTCACCTTGGGGACACTGGGAATATGTTTGATGTCCCTAGCGCCCTGGGCGGGATTTTCACGAAGCCAGATTACTGATAGGAAAAAATACTTTAACCCTTTTATCATGATTTAGGAAAAGGGATATGCCATGGAGAAAGCAGCCTGTGGAAGATGTCGTGAAGAGACTTTAAATCCATTACAAGTCTTATCTGAGCTGGGATGATTTCAACCAAACCATAGGCTCAGTGAAACTACATTACACTGAATGTGGCACATCTAGAGACTCACAGTTCCATCCCCTAAGGGTAGGAGGCCTGATGTTAAAAATAGAGATTTACAATGTTGTTTTGGGTTTTTTTGCAGAATTTTCTTTACATGGAAAGCCAGTTTTTTGAAGGCTGCTGCCTGTTCATGGATGCCAAGCTGCAAAAAAAATGTCAGTATTGGTATTGGGACATGACACTTGGCATTAATTGGTATCTGTTTCTAAATCAGTGGCAGAACCCATCCATTTCACAGTAGAATTCTCAGGGATTTCTCCTTTAACTCAAGAAGATTTTCAAAAATATTAGTATTGGTAGCAATAAAAAAGATATGTTCCTGAACCATGGAAAAATATGTACTTGCTTTATTATACAGCACTACGTTTGTGGCTCTGGTCTTAACTGAGTGTATTACTAAAGGACTTTTTTTTAATTTTGTACATTTTTTACACCAGAAAAGTGACGTGTTGATTTTACTTGATTGAAATGTGTCATCTCCAACCCACCTCCAGTCCACTCAGTTACTGTCAGTATCCATGTGCTCTCTGCTTCATTGGGATCTTGTTACATGGTATTGGATTAAAGAAGAAAAATCAGTAGCCCATTCCTGTGTGTATTTTTAACAGAATCATGAGCTTTCAAAGTTGGGTCAAAATTTACTGTGTGAAAAAAAATGAAATTTGTTGAGTCCGCAGGCCTACATTCCAGTCTCTTATGGGCAGCGGACATGAATCTCAGATCGTGACAGTCTGCTTTGAAACGTCACCCCACTGGCCTATTCATTTCACCAGAGTTGTTGTCTGGCTCCGAAACAAGGAGGAAGAAAAGCCCGGGGTACTGATAGACAGGCTGGGGCCGTGTGAAATGGCTTGTGGCATCCCAGTGTTGCTAGTAGAGTACTGCACAAAGCTTCAGCATGCTGAAGGTCACTGTTAATAAAACAGAAAGCAGCGGCCCTCCTCTGTAGACCAGGCCGGCACGCAGCACAGCTCAAGGATCTCTGAAGGTCTCTGAGGAGGCTCCTGGGCAGAAGGAAAGAGGAGGAAGAACAAGAGGGAATTTGGCACCAGCACACCAGCAAGCTGGATGGGATTTTCTTAGAGGGTCTTAGAAGGTCATGACTGAAGCAGAGAGCGCGCAGATACTGACAGTTACTGAATGGAGTGGAGGTGGGCTGGAGACAAGATATTTTGATCAAGTGAAGTCAATCACTCTTTTCAGAGTCAAGTTGATTTATATAGCAGATTATCATACTCAAATGTCATTCAGTGTATTTTACAGCAATACAATTCAAATAAAATTGTATAAAATAAAATACAAGAATAGAAGAAACAAAATAAATAAAATAATATATCAAAAATCAATTTTGAAGTTCAGATATTTAAAAGAAGGCGAGGATAATAACGGGGTTTTTAGCTGTTTTTTAAAGCAACAATTGTTGCAAATCCAATATTGATGGGCAGTTGGTGGGACAGCATAGTGGATAAAGACCATTTCACCAGGTTTAGTTTTAGATCTTTTCTCCACTAGCTGAGCAGCTCCTGCAGATCTAAGAGACCTACCAGGATTATATACTTCAAGCATATCAGAGTTGTATTTAGGGCCCAAACCACTGAGAGACTTGTACACAAACTTAGGAGATTTTTGGACAAACTTTGGCTGAGTAAAAGTACTTAGTACTCACCACTTCAGCAAAACACTCAGGAAAGACCACAGGCAAAAAAGATTGTGCTGCACAATAAAGCAAGGACATAATACACACATTTTAGATTCTATTATATATTACACAATATATCTAAAACATCTAACAACATTTTGAATGGGGAAAGGCTCATGAACTCAAAACTAAAAGCTAAACTGATCATTTAAAAAAATATTTGAAATAGCTGGGTTCAAATAATGCACAAAAATGTGTTTTAGCAGCTTTTTCTTGCATATATGTCTAAATCAGGATAAGCTTTTTCGTACTTACAGGTTTTCCAGGAAGCCTGTTGGCTCTTTCTATTGAAGGGTGGAATTATTCCTGAAAGGCATCACAAACCTTCATTTTTCAACCAGTGACCTGTCTCTTCCTTCATAATGTCTCTGGCTATAAACGGCAGCCAAGGCTGGCGTGCTTTTGTCTGCTGACTGTCATGGCAGACCAGCCGTCTGACGACTCTCTCACAGTCCTGCTCAGCCCATTTGTACCAGCCATCCCTGCGTGGAGAGATGATGGCCAATATTAAAGGTTACGCTTCAGAGCTGTGAGCGTCATCATTCCGACATCAATAGCTAGTTAAATCTCAGCTGTTTACTCTTTTTTTAATCCTAGTTTTCTGCCCAGTGGCAATTTCCAATGTAGCCATATTTCAAAACATTTTCAAAAGGTCACAATGAATTAATTATCCGCTGGTACATCATTTGTGTGGTTTTTCAAGCCATGTGATTGAGAGCTTATTCCTTTTCTGGGATTTCAGCTTTCGGACTGAATGCTAATGCGTGCCGAGAGGAAAAGAATGCCGTACGTTGATGAAATGATGTCATCATCATCATCAGGCGATGTGACAGATGTCGATGAACTTGGTGGGATAATTTCTCATGCACAGGTTATAGAGATTTACATAATTTTCCCCTTACACAAAATACAGTCATATTATTCTTATAATATAGGCAAGATATGCTTTGTTTTTTAATTGAAATAATGAAGTGCAGTATGTAGTTAAATTAAAGGAGTTTATGATCAGTGATTAACATCCAAGAAATGGCAAGTGGTTTCACGTGATTTCCTCCAACCAAATATGTAACAGTTTGGAAAAAAATAAGTACACTCAGTTTCCCCCTTTATCACAGATGCATTTCAGCAGACATCTTTGGTGTCTTGGTACTTCTTTGGTTTAGAAATGGTGTTATGGGACTAACGCTGCTAACAAACTACATCCAGCTCATGACTTGTAGAGGTGGTTTAGGACACAGTATGACTTACTGTGAGCTATAAAATTGAAACCTGTAGCTGAGAAGTGCGGCCAGTCCTTTTAGACAACAGAGTCCAAGTCCAACAAGAGTACAAGTGTTGGTTTAGAATTGACTTTTTTGACAAGGAAGTCATCATAAAGATCTGTCCTCCCTAGCCCTGATGTTGACAGAGTTTTAAACCACCTTAATGAAGAGCTATATGTGGTTTGGTGAGAGTTTTAATTCAATTCAATTCAATTCAATTTTATTTATATAGCGCTTTTTACAACCAGGTTGTCACAAAGCAGCTTTAC
>JBBJLS010000134.1:8456847-8473354 GCA_037577275.1 Bryconaethiops microstoma | reverse complement strand
CACACACACACACACACACACACACACACACACACACACACACACACACACACACACACACACACACACACTATCCAACTCGCTCACTTTATCTGAAGGTCTGTTTTATAACAGTGTGGCTGTCAAGGTTGATCTGAAAAAGTAAATGGTCACAGTAACTTCATGAGTGCATAATCATTTTCTAACTTACTAGTAAGTTATCAAATAATGACCCAGTCGTTTTAAAATAATTACTCCTGCAATACAACAGATTACAGTTCAAATATGGACTACACTACACAAGGAAGGAAAATGGACATCTTGTATTATTTAATCTTGATTGAAAAAAAGAGGAGCTCGGGTCTTTGGATCAGAATCAGAATCTGAAAACCTTTTTGATCCCGGAGGAAATTGCTTATGCCTTCAGAGAAGGTCAGACGATTTTCAGGAGTTTTTAATGCTTAAAGAAGGTCTTCTGATTCTCGGGTGGGACGGCCCACTGTTCTCTTCATGTTTGTGTTGCTTTCCACTGGGAGCTCTGGTTTCCTCCAAAAGACACACACATCAGGTAAACTGGAGATTTACCTGATGTGTGTGTCTTTTGGTGTGGGTGTGTTTCCAACCCACGACCTTCTGAGGGGCAACTCTCTAATTTCCAGGTCACCAGCCACCTCAAAAGAGATTTGGCAGTGGTGGGATTCAAACCCACACCTCCAGAGAGACTGGAGCGTAAACCCTGCACCTTAGACCGCTCAGCCACACACTTAGTGCTGCATTTTTCATAGGGGTTCTAGTAGAAATGACAAATAATTACAATAACACTTTAATAATATAATAATTACATTTAAATTATTCATTATAAAGGTGTGTTTTTACAGTTTTGACATTTGTGGCCTGAACTAAAGGCCTAACTCTGATAGACATGAGTCGCCACTGTAGTTTGGTAGTTTATTACAGAGATGTGTCCTTTAGGACGCTATCATACATGCGAAAAGTCTAAAATAATTGCTAAATTAATTTTATAAGCTTGGTATATGGAATGTCTTAACATACTATTGTATATTCTGTAGGTGCTCTAGCAGAAATGAGCAGTAAGTCTAATAACACCTTCATAATAATATAATTACATGTAATTTAACAATTATAAATGTGGGGGGCTTTTTTTCCATTTGTGGGCCGAACTAAAGGCCCAGCTCTAATAGTCATGGTTCACCACTGTATTTTGGTCGTTGAGTATAGATATGAGTCCTTAATGAGGTTATTAGAAATATTTGAAAAATCTAAAAATAATGAATGAATAATGAGTCCATTAAAAAGGTTTGGCATGAGTTTTCATGACGCAGAATCGTAGTCGAATCGCTGTGAGGTCAGAGCTTTACACCCCTCCTATCCCACCCCCATGTCTTCGCACGGCGCGGCAGACTGACAGGCCTCATCCCGCGATCAGCGTCAGACTGATCTGGCCGACGCCCACTCCATCTCCCCATTCAGCAAACGGCACATTCGGTCTCGGAGGCGTCGGAACAACCGGTTCTGTGGGTTATTTATAGAAGGAGACGAAGAAAACGTCCCATTCTTCACCATCCAGTCTCCCAGTGACTCCTGGGAAAGGGGGGGAGGGGTTAAATACACACTCCAGTTAGATTTCCATCTTAAACTATAAACTATATATAGATACGGTAGATGCTGTTGTCACGCCTTGCAGCCGATGAAGCCCATGCTTCAGGAGCCTTCCAGACAATGCTTTCATTTCAGGAAGACTGTAATAACAAGCAGTAAACCCAGAGCTAACAGCAGCTCTGGGCCCGATAAGGTGGGCTGTGTAATAAAACCTGGCTTAAAGAAAACAGGGTGGAACCGGAGGGAAAGCAGTAGTTCTGGCCATGATTAGCTAAGCTTAATGTGTTTTAGAGTGAACTTCATTGTCATCTCAGCTATAAACACACAAACAGTCAGGTGAGGCTTTATTTAAAAAAATAAAAAAGATCTCTGAACCTGGAGAATTCTCCACCCACATGTGGGTGAGGAAAGAGCAGAAAACAGCGAGAGTGTAGGAGAAAAAACACCGGATATATTTACTGAAATCAGAGTTTACTGATACACTCTGAGTTCTGAGGGTAAACACTGGTTCTAGACTGTTTTACATCATTTATATTTACTGAAATCAGAGTTTACTGATACACTCTGGGTTCTGAGGGTAAACACTGGTTCTAGACTGTTTTACACCAGTTATATTTACTGAAATCAGAGTTTATTACTATAATTTCCAGTGACTTTAATTTGATAACAACACAATTAATAACTTGCAAAACTATGTTTCCTCAAAAACGTTGCATAGTGGATCTTGAAAAGGGTCTTGTGTTCCTTGGGTGCCTTTCTGAGTGGAGTTTGCTTGTTCTGTATGGGTTTCAGCTGGCCGGCCCGGGTTTCCTCCCACAGTCCAAAGACCTGCATGTCAGGTGAAGTGGAGACACAGAATGTCAGAAGTTTTTATCAGTTCTGACTAAAAATAAACAGTAGAAAACAGCATTACATATTTTTTGGAAAGGTATAATGCACTTCAGTTTTCTTTCAAATGTCTCTTTCAAAGAAGGAGGAGAGAGCTGTCTAGATAAAACTTCAGTGATTCGAAATGGAAAGTTTCCTTATCAGTTGGAAATTCAGGCCTATTAGTTGAAACATTTAAGGAAATAACATCAATATGTGAAGGTGTTTTTTCCACTAAAATTCAATAAAAGTAAACACTATAAGGCCAAAAGTATATGGACACCCACAAATAATCGTCACTGCAGTCATTGTATTCTTTCTGAAGGATTTTCAGTGCTCGTTCCAGCCCTGGTTAAAGTGCACCATTCATTAGTCTCTACATTTTATAGCTTTAAATGCATATGACAAACATCCAAGTATATTCTGTTCCCTCAACCTGTGCCAGGGTCCCATGCAGGCCATAAATGAGTGGAGGTGCAGTTCCACAATGCAGGTACTTAACATTCGCCCTCCCCAACCTGCTCCATCTGTAAAACCCCCTTGTGGAAGTATGCTAGCTAATTAGCCAGTGGAGGACAACAGCCGCTAATTAGGATCTGTGTCTTTTTCCACTGCTTTTTCAGGCAGCGCTCCGTTGAAGAAAAAAAAAAAAAACTTTCTGAATGTGGTGATTTATGTGTTTATATTAATGGCGGAGGTCCATTTGTGTGAGGGTTGGCTGGCAGCTCAGGTTTGCTATTTATGCCCCCCTCCTCCGCCTCCCCCTCTACGTCTGGCTGGGTGTCACAGTAAGCCTCGAACGGCTAATCAATAAGGCCATCAGCAGGTAGAGAGTGTTTGTGCATGGTGAAGCGCCCCCCCACCCCCTCCACAAATCTACTCTAGCGGTAAACTGTGACGTGATGCTCGCTGGCCCTGCCGTCTTAAAGATATTAGCACTTTGCAGAAATCATCTGATTCCTCTACAGTATGGGTCTTGCCTAAAAACTAGATCATAGCGACACTGAAATATTTTAAATATATATATATTTTTGCATAAATTCACTATTATTGGTTTTGTGTTTAGTTAACTAGCTTCCCCAGGCTGGTTAACTAGCTTGAAAGAGTGCATTTTTCAAATTGCTCACCCAGGAATGTACCTTTATACGCATGTACTCAAGGGACTTTTTGCCCTATTTACATTCATTATCAGCCATATTATCATCTTAACCTGTTAAAATAGCTATTAAAAACCTGTTTTAAAAGTGTGTTAAAATATATATTAGCAGCTAAAATGGCCGTTGACTCAGTCTGTGATGGCCCATGAACATGATTTGCCCGTTTTAGAATGAGAAAGCTTTTTGCCAGACAACAAGAGTGGTTGACCATTTCTCCCCAGGTAACCAGACTGACAATGACAAAATCTTTAGTTAAGATAAAAGCATGTTATGTGCAGAGCAATGTTTTCTTGCAAAGCAGCTTGATGCGTTTTATTTCCATGATGGTTCAGGACTAGGTTTTAGTGGTAATTCATTTATTTTCTCATTTACCGTCAAATATCGGATATTTATCCACCAAAATACATGAAAATCTTATAATGGAAGAAATTCCTTGTGGATTCCCGGTGAATATATGGTGTTTTCCTGCATGTCATGTAGACCACACCTCTGATCTAAACTCACTTCTCGCCCTCTCACACCCCATGCAGCTTCTATTTTCAGCTGTCTGTAATTGTTGAGGTTACCGTGCACCTTTCACGTCCCCGCACTCTCCCGCGCCCTGTGACCTGCAAACTTCTTGAATATGGTGTTTTCTCAGGCTAAAAGAGCCCCCCAAACAACCCACCCCCACCCCCTGCCACAGGTGTCTAATTAACAAACAAGTGTGCAAACACAGCAGCCCAGAGCAACCCTACATTGTCCTTTTCATGATAACCATGAGAAGGGCCAAATATTCCTTTGTTTTTCTTTCAATCATACGTCCAGAACCCCTTGGTTTTTCCTCTTACCTGACCCATATGCATTATATAATACGTATGAGTCTTTCAAGACGAATATGTATGTATTAATAATCATGAAATATTTAAACTGGTCAGCCACAACATTAAAAACAGGGACAAGTGAAGTCACTAACATTGATTATCATCTCACGGTATGGCCACCTATCAAAGGGTGAGATATATACAGTATTTGGCAGCAAGGGAACAGTTGAAGCTGAATCTAATGTGTGGAAGCAGAAGAAATGGGTGAGTGGGATCTGGGATCTGGCTGGACGAGCATCTGAACAACTGGTGAACATATATACGTGTGTGTGTGTGTGTGTGTGTGTTTCAAGTACTTGGAACTACTGCCTGTTACATCTATGTCACAATCAGCATGCAATGAAATGCCCATATCTATATGAAATAATAAAATGAGCTTAATCCTAAACTTAAACTATGTTTGCCGTGTTAATAATGCATTTTGAGTTTCTTTGTTGCTTGGACCATTTTGTGCACTAGTCCAGTCTTTTTGCTAAGAAATCAGGACATTTTTGACCTGAAAGTACACAAAAACCAAAAGACCCATTCACAACAAAGCACATTTACCATTCCAGGAAACCTGCGATGAGTGCAAATATCAAGCAAGTGGCTTACGGTTGCCACACATTTTCACTAACCATATCAGATCAGAAAAAAAACGGTTCTTCAAAGAAGATTCTTCCCTTCAGTCCCTGAGGTGTCTGGGCTGCACCTCTGCGCGGCTGTTTGCAGAGTTATGGCGTCTATTTTGTGCTGATCATGACACTTTTTCCCTCTTTTTTTCTCGTTTGGGGGTTTTATATTGTTAATCACTCCCAGAGCTGGATTTGTGTGAATTTTTTGAACTCGAGAGGAAATTCAATATGCTGGCGGTTTGTGCAAATTAGCATGAAGAGGAGGATTTATTAGCTATTTATTTATTCATGACATCCCCTTAAAAAAAAGAAAGAAAAAAGGTTGGAGGGATAAAGCGACGTGTTCAAAATGCTTCCTGGCTAAGAATGGACAGAGAAGCAACCAGAAGCAACTTTCTGTGTTTATGTCCTTGAGAATGATAATGGTAGTGATAGCAGCAAATATCACCTTGTGCTGGAAGACTAGACACCTCATCAAAATTTAACCAGGAGTGTAAATAAACCGCTTACATAAGCATGACATGATATACAGGCCTGCCAGCACTTTTTCAGGTAAAATAAAAGGACTGTCTAGCTACTACATGCTAGCTCCATGATGTTAACATGAAATCCTGTAAGGTTCCTTTCCAATATACTAAGTTCATTAGACCTCTAAGCCTAAAACTGAAGGAACCAGAAGACACCATGGAAAAAATATCTGTGGTCCCCTGAAGAACCTTTCTGTGTATGGTTTCTTGAAAAATGGATTTGAAACCACTCCACTAAAAAGTTCATTATGGAAGCAAAATGTTTGTTCAGTGGCAGAGGTCTTCAAATCCATTATCCAACGCTGTTTTTGTAATTATAAGACATTAACTAAACTGTTGATTGGCCTCCTCGTGTTTTACCCACCAGCAATTACAAAATAATGGACCAGAAGCTGGATTTTGGGTCTGGATTTGAAGACCTCTCTTCTTTGGGATTGCTCCGAAGAATGTGTGCCAGTTACTGAAAACAAAAACTGATTTTCACATTTTTTACTGCCAAAAATTGTGGACAAGGGCATCCCCAAACCTTCTCTTGGCAGGTTTAAACCATGTACACCTCTTCATGAAGGTCATGCAAATACCTGTTACTGTGTACCTGGATGGTCATGGTTATCCAGTAAATGCTGCATTTTTAAATGAAGATAAATGATGATTCGATGTGCAAATAAACACATCAACAAGTTCACCTCACTGAAGAACTGGACTTGGCTGGAGAGGGTTGTGAGATGTTTTGAGTTGTTTTTACACAAAGTATTAAAGAGAGATTTAAAATTGGCCCAATAGCTTCAACAGAAAACTAAAGACTTGTTTGATCCACATATAGGATAAATGGAATATCTGCGTAAAACAGATTTTTTTGACCAAAAAATCCATTAAAGGGTAAAAACCTTTCTTGCTCTCTGTTGTTGTTCTGTTACATTCTGTTTCCTGTACTTGCCTGGTGCTGGAGGTGGGTGCTGCTTTGGGTGAAGGAGATCTCCTCTCCTTGTGTAAGAGGAGTGCAAGAGGGTGGGTGAGATTGATATCGGCGGCATGCAGGGCAGCAAAGTGGTCAGCGCTGGTTGAGCTGTCTTATTCAGTCTGTTGGTGGAGATGAGAGATGGGCAGGCAAGGCTGCACGGGCAAGCTGCCCGCTGTACCCAGAGAGCCTGATCGAGTGTGGGACAGCTGCCCCATAGCTGGGCCTTTAAAGACAGCTGTTAGCTTCTAGCACATGCAGGACCAGCCATATGGGCTTGTACACTTGAATGAGCCTGAAGAAGGAAACATGGGAAAACCCAAAGGGTGTCTAGTCAAGTAAAGATATGCACACTTGTACATGTGTGACCTCAAAACTTTGAGACTTAAGAGCTGCTATTAGTGTTTATTAGCTGTGTATCATATATATTTCCAATTTTTATAGATAGCACAGTATCAGAAACCACATAAGCAAGTCTGTTTGAGATTACTTAACAACTTTGCAGTTTGCATGATGCAAATTCATGCACGTGCTCTAAACTTTTTATCCTAAAATATTCTGACTGCAAAGCTTCTTTTTAAATGCTTGAAATGGGTTTTTATGTCAACAAGGACTTATCTTCTTCAATTCATTTGGAAAAGCATCCCAGGTAATCCAGTGTATTGAACTACCTGGGAGGGGACATCACAAGCGGGGCACAAAAAAGTGGAAGCGTGGCAAGTGGGTGGGGGGGTCCATGCTAGGCTAAAAGCTATCATTAGCCAGCCAGCTATCCCAGCCATCCTACTTACCAATGTTTGCTCCCTGGCCAATAAACCGGACTATAGCTGACTCCAGTGAACTAGCAAGAGTTAGTTTAGAGGCTGATGTGTTTTTGTTGTTATGGAGACACGGTTCAATGAAAGCAATTCAGACACGACTAGTCAGATTAGCAACATGCTAATGTTCCACTCAGATGTCCTGCTCACAAGGTGAGGGCTTGTGTGTTTTCTGCTCTTCTGCTTCCTCGCACACCCCTTCTACAGCTTGTCCAGCAGTCTGTCTTTAAGGTTATTTTCTTGTAGATATCTTAACTGTGGCAGAGTCTGGCAGCGATGGGCACGTGACAGACATGGGTGCCAGTTGATACACATGAGAGTGAAGGTTTGGCGTAAAAGTCATTGTTCGCTGAACTATATATTCTAAACCACACCCTCAGTGAATTTTTGTTTCACGTTAATAAAGAAAATATCTAGATGCCAGTGTATTTTAAACTATTTCAAATTGTCATTCGGTAATTCATTCATTCATTTATTCTTTTATTTCCAGGTGACTTATCTTATTTAGCGTTGAGGGAAGGGGGGATACTGGGTCTCAAAGAATCAATCGCAGGGTACTGCACTTGGATACTGCAGACTGAAAACACTGCAAACAATGTGAAGATCAATGGGGGTTCTTCTGAACTAAATGCTAAACGTGGATATCAAAGTCTTATGTAGAAGTATTAGCAAGTGTTAGAAACAATGCCAGTGTTTTTGATGGAATTTCACATAAAGAGATTTTGTTTTCAACTAGTCTCATTGTTCTATTTGAGGAGAGCTGGCATTTTCACCTTACGAGAAATAAGTAAATAAATAAATAAGTAAGTAAGTAAGTAAGTAAGTAAGAGAAATAGCGAAATGCAAGCTTTGTTCCCAATGACATGATAAACATATTGTTTAACCAGTGGCCCAGTCCCACTCTCTCTACAATTAACAGTTAACCACAGGTTGTCATGTCCATTGTACGAATAACAAATGTTATTTGAACTTTCTGTTTTAGTGAATGAAAGGGAGGTGAAATAGCTAAAGCATTCCACCTATTCTCTTCGGGAGATTCCACTGATCTGTGAACATTCCAGAGGAGTGTTGCCTGGTCACCATGGATTTTTCGTGGGTTGCATGGCCAAATGTTTGTTAAACGCCTCCCAGCAACCAATGGTAGTCTTAAAACCACCGGTCATTTTAAGACCCCTATTTTTATCAGGGTTAGTATAAACCTCTCCGGATGACTAGTGGTGCAAAATTCAACAGCTGATCTGGGCATCTCCAGCACTTTATTCTTATTGTGTTACATCACATGAAGCACAAAAAGAATAAAATAACTGTGGATTGTGAGAGCCAACGTGTGTTTAATCACTTACTACTCTCCTCTGCCTTATTTTAATTATCTGCCCTTTTAACCTTCTTTTATTGATTTTCTATTTAGTCCACCTATTTATTTTATTCTTTTATTTTGTACTTTCTACCATTTTAATGCTTAATATTTTTATTCTATTCTTGTAAAGCACACTGAATGACCTTATCATAATGGGCTATATAAATAAACTTGACTTGACTTGACTTTGCTTGGCTTAAATGGCCAACCCACAGCTCATGAATCAGAGACTGACGTCTCAGAGCTCAGTTTATTAGCCGGTATGTTAATTTGAAATCATCTGAGACATACGTTCCACTGGGTTGGGTTGCAGACCAGCAACAAGCCCACCCACTGATGACCTCATCCACTGTGAGATATAAATTGTGCAAGACAAGAGAAAGAAACACAGTTTTCTACCACTTTTCCTAGAACTCCAGGGAAAAAAAATCAATGGCAAAAATGAGCAGAAATAAAGTGATAAAGTATTGTAAGAGGTTACAGGAGTTGTTTTAAATTGCATAATTTACTCAGAATCATGGGTTATTTTGATTTTAACCTGAATGGAAAAAAAACACTTGAGTGCTGGGTGCAGAAATTGAAAAATCAGTTGTCACTGCAATAACTTGAAGGCATTTGTAACCTGTTGGCATGTCCGCACACACACACACACACACACACACACACATACACACACACACATACATCTGTGAGTACTGCAAGGAGTTACATTGGGCTGCACAGACGGCGATGACTTCTGCTACATTTGGAGCCTGTGAACTGTAGACAATTTAAAATGAGGCTAAACCCTTCATGTTGCTTTCTCGCCAAATTGAAGTAGCTCATGCGGAGAAGGGGGCCAGCGCTTTCGCCAGGCGGCGGGCGAATCTCTCCTTGTTTGTTTGCAAGCGCTTGTTCGACTGCTTCGAGGACGCCAGGTCTTCTGAGGTCATTAAAATGCTGTTGTATTTGCTGTTCTCCTACATGCCTTTTGCATCTTCCGGCATCACTAATGAGCTCGGAATACATTTGCTTTCTCAGTCAGGATAAAAAAGATGTTTTGATGCTGTAGCCTTCTCTCTTTCTTCTTCTTGTTCTTCTTCTTTCTCTCTCTTGCCCTCTCTGACAGTTTCCTACCCTAACCTAGGGCATTTGTCTGTGTTTGAGTTTGTCTTCTTTTTGCTGGCTTGGCTCTGTTTGGAGTGTCCAGCTGGATCTCAGCCACAGGTCATATAGACAAGAATGGAAAGAGAAAATAAATCTCTACTTGAAGGGGAATTTCACCACTTTTTAAAGGTTTTTAGCAGAGTTTAAGGAGATGGAGCATGGTGGCGCAGTGGGCAGTGCTGTTGCTTCATAGCAAGAAGGTCCTGTTTTCCAAGGGCCTCTTCTATTTGGAGTTTGGATGTTCTCATCATGTTCTGCAAGGGTTTCCACCAAGTCCTCCCAAAGTCCAAAGACTTGCACGTTAAGGGAAATGGAGATGCTAAATTGCCCCTAGTTCAGCATGTTTCACCACCTTTCACCCTACGACCACAAGGATAGGCTTCAGCACCCCCAGAGTGTATTAGTAAAAACTGATTTAAACAAATAAAACTGTATAAATTAGTCTAAAACCAGTGTTTGTTCTCCTACACACTCGCTGTTGGCTGCTCCTTTCTCTCGGCATGCCGCCGCTCGGCCCTCTCCGGACCCCTCTCCCTCTGCAGGTTTTCCCCTCCCACTTGTTCTTTATGGGCAATTGCGCGTAATACTCATTTTAAAACTACAGTAACTTTGGTTCTACGTGACACAGGAACACCAAAAAGAGCTCAGCATGACGTCTGACACCACAAACCAGGGGAACTTCCATATAAGCTCTTATTTGGCTGTATGATGATGATTTACCATTTGTTGCACTTCTGGCATAGTGCAACACACTCACATACTAAGGGTTAAGGAAAAGTGGCTCGGATAATAATTGAATGAATAATTTAAGGAGGGGTAAACAAAGTAATCCAGGGTGTTTTAATGTCAAATGGTGCACTTCAGTGAAACCTACCAATTTTCTTGACATTGGTGGTGGATCACAACGTGAATGATGCCATTTTATTTGGTACTATTTAATTTAAAAAATGCCTTCTGGCTTACACAATCTATCTAAAATAAAAAAAAAAACAAAAAAAAAACATGATCATAATAACATAACAGTTTAAATCAGTGTGAGAAGTGATTGCAGACTTTAGAACAGTGATGCAGATGTACATGCAGAAAGTGTTAAGGATGAGTAGCAGTTTCTCCATTTCTCTCAGACAGAGGACATTTCAAAGACTTATGGACAGGGGAAGTAAGAGGAGTAGAAAGATTGAGCGAGAGAGAGAGAAAGATTGAGACAGAGGGCTCTGGGAGGAAGAATGACAAGCGAGAAAGACAGGTGAATATTGGGGAACAAAACATTCTATTTTTCAACGTCAATACATCTTTATATCAGCCCGGGCCGGCCCGCGCTGTCTCTTGTATTCGTCCTCCACTTTCTCCACGACGCGTCTCTATAAACAACATTGCACCCCAGCAGTATTCATACAGTGTCACTGAAACCTGTCCTCACAGCCCGGCAACATATTAAACATTGTCAGTTAAAGCTACAACTGCCACTTTAGAGGAGTGAAGTCTTTTTGGGACCTGTGCTCACGCCCACTTTACTGAGGTTCAACAGATTTTTGTGTCCCACTTAAACTACCTCCAATGCCCTCAGCTTAGATCTGCACTGACACACATAGTTAATCAGTTTACATATTTGCATATTCAGTCTACACCAGTTTAGCCATGCCCACTCATTTCAGCTCATTCTGCCCTACAGAGGGCAGCCAATCAGAAGTTGTTTTATATAGAAGTTGTTTTATACAGTTATAGTAGCACAGTGACAGGCTGTTTAATTCTGTTTAATGTTCATGTTAAAAGTAATTGCTTTGGGTAAATAAAAGCACACAGATTTCAGATGTAGATAAATAAATATAAAAATTCAGGTTATGGGTCCAAACTCTTAGGCTAAAAATTTTTTGGGCTGTAGGTGTGATTTATGTTATATATTTAATTTTAGCAATCACATAATTCATTACAGAGATACACAATGAATCACACATACATTTAATTGACATTCTGGGCTTAATATACAGGGTTTTTTTTGCACAGAACTGGACAATTTCTGCATAAGTATTCTTTACGAAACTGCTGCATGTGCCTAAACATATAGCGTGTTTCTATTAGACTAAAAACCTGTATTTCCTAAAGAATAACTTTGCAAGACAAGAAAATGAGAAAGAGGTAATGAGGTTTTATCTGGAGTTATTTTGTTTTGTTTTGGTGTGCAAATGATTACATATTCCTCAATTTACTAAAGTTTGAGCATTAAAAGAGGCTTTTGCATGTAATTCCTATTGATTTTAAAACTAGAAGTACATCGCATCCATGATCTTTTCTGAAAATGCTCCAGTGGCCCTGTAAATTGATATAAATCAATGTCAGATACAATACTGTATAAAAAATACAGGATTCGTTCTTTATTGTTGGGTGCATTGTGACATTTTCCAATTGAGTGGAGTACAGATCAGTAAGCACTTATTCTTATTGATTTGCTTCACCAGAGTAACAATGAAATGTGACTGATGTATGACATTCCTATTCATGTACTAGATCACAGCCTTTACACATGAACTAATCACAACAGCAGCGCTGAGAAATCATGTGATTAACAGAGAAATGTTTTCGTGTAGGCCTTAAAGCATTAACAGTAACAGCAGACACTGTGGCTAAATGGAGACACAGGCCTTGAAGATGTACTGACATCCTCTGCATCGCCTCAGTAAGTCAAACATTTATTTCAAATGTTACATTTATATACATTTTGCACATATATGCATACATATACTCAATGTGTACATACATACATATACTTAACTAAGTTTACATACACAGACACACACACACACACACACACACACACATTTCAATACACATGTTCATATTTATATTTCTAGATTGTTTGTATACTGTACTGTTGATATAGTTTTTATTCTACTGTTTTTCATTTTTGATGCTCTTACCTTTGTTCTGTCCACTTTCTGCCATGACAGTGCAAATTTCCCACTTGTGGGACTAATAAAGATTGATCTTATCTTATCTTTTCTTATCTTAAATAAGTGTCTGGCTTTCTGTATCAAGAGCCCAAAGCTGATCATCATATTTCTTCCATTTGCTTTGAGTGCCAGAAGCACAGGCTCTGTCACCGAAAGACTGCAAGTTCTACGTCCCAGACTTCCATGGTCTGGAGTCTAATTGGGCATGAACAACCTCTTTCTGGGTGGGAAGGAACAACTCTCTCTCTCCTGATGCTAGCCAGCATGGTATCTGTTAGTTTTTGTGGCAAAATTGGTGTTTAGTGTTCTCCTCCAAGTGCTGTCCAAGTGTTGCATTAGCAGCAGTTCCAAAAGATGTGGTGGCACTTTAAGCAACTCAGAGGAAGAATTGTTGTTCTCTCCACTCACAGTTTCATGTGATTTGGTGAGTTCTTGCTAGCGGGTGGATTTGGACATGACAATATTGGGAAAAATTGGGGAAAAAAAGTTTTCACAGTTTTTCCTCTATTCCGCTATTTTTTTTGTTTTATTTTAAAATAAAGTAAACATGAAATGTAAAATGTGCTGTTATTTTTGTACAAGTTGCCTTTTGTGTAACATGTTATACTGAGCAAAGTAGCAACAATTGTGCATTAAAATGTGCAGAATTGGATGATGTACTTTCTTTCAATTAAAAAGTCAACATGTAATTTGACCAGTGATGCCCAAACTTGTGCATATGACTGTATACACACTATGGAGAGCCTAGACAGTGATGAAATTTGTTACATCTTTAATGAGGGAATTACGCCACTGACTTGACTTGTATGCATTCATGTTTTCTTCGTTATTAATGTGATGTTAGCAGTTTTTTCTGTATTGTATAATCCATCTTGAAGAAGTTGGCCCCGGCTTCTAGAATTCATTACCTCCTCTTCTGGGATCATCACCAAAAAGCTTCACTTAACGTTTTCCAGTAACACTGTGGTGATGCTTCCTCCATTCATCATGGCGAAGCGGACTGCAATAATTAATCCTAGAGGCAGATACATGACGAAGGACTCTTGCTAATACCTTCGTTGGGGCAAAGTCACGAAAACAATGCCGGCGCGGCCCAAGGTGACAGCTATCATTCACTACTTTCAAGCCTTTGAAACAGGCGTGTCTATTTGAAGCCCCCCAAAACACGAACGAAGAGTCAATTCATCGTCTCGTGGTCAAAGGACAGACGGAATCTTCTCCAAACTTGCAGCCGCTAGTATATGTAGCATGAGAGATGTAGTGGTTTATTCTATCTGACAGAATTTATTGCCGAGTCTGGGTGAGCGTGTGTTAACAGCTCAAAAAAAAGGAGATGGGGGTGGTGGGATGCAAAAAAAAAAAAAAAAGAGGGCGAATCGACTCCTTCTGACAACACAGCTGGATCGTCTTTGTTCAGCCCAAAATGGAGAGGATTAAAAAGTAGCAGTCTCTGGCTCCATTTGAAAGGCACGCGAAAGTGTGGGCTATGATTTCTACTTGAATGGGAGGGACAAAAGGGATGTCATGAAATGAGGGGTGAGAGAAAAAAAGAGAGTGGATGAACAGCAGCGGTGGTGGTGGTGGTGGGTGCTGTGTGGGGTGTATTGGTGGATGAGAGAAAGCTCTTGATGAATCATTTATGTTTGGATGAATGCCTGCCTCACTTTGTCATTGTAACCGGTGGGCTCTTACGTCTAATTGTCATTTTATTTTTGGTCGCTGTGTCTCCTGGGGAAACTGTGCGGAGTCGATTGGGGTTGGACTGTAAGTTCAGCCAGGGGCAGATGCAGAAAGCCTCTGTGGAACTCAGTCACGGCCTCTATTAGCATTTTAGCCTCTGCGCTAGACAGTGGGGAAGAGTATTTTACTTAAGTTTAGATTTTAAAGGACAAAACACATTAATTAATGTGTTGGCCTCCTTGGCTGGTTTTCAGCACTAGAGGACAATACGCAAAATGTGACAGGCCAGCGTGGTTGGGTCTCCAGGAGAACTGAATTGTATGATTGCAGATATGAACCCAAACGCAGAGTAGAATCAATGGGTGTTTAATAAAAACAAACAGTTCAAAAGACAAGAATAAAAGTTCCAAAGCCGTAGCAGTAAAGTCCAAAAACCAGAATGTCAAACACAAGGCAATCAAGACAGGTCTGCCAAGCAAAAAGTGAAGTCAAAAATCCAGAACAGGGTCAAAACACATAAAGAAACACCCAAACAGAAATGGCAGGAAACTCGCTCAGTAACTAAGCAGGCCTAAGTATACTTCGCAGCCTTGCACTGTCCTTTGGGTCTGTTTATACCCCTACACCTGATGCCCTTGTTAAGAGTTGGAGTGAAACTATGGAGTGGGTAACCTGAGAGGGTTGTTTGGTGGCACCTGTCCAGTCCAGAGCTAGTTGTTACATGAATGGGTTTTTGGAAATTGCCTGTTTAATTCTTTTGTTCAACAGAAATGATGGCAAGTTTTATTATTCCAATTGAAGCTACTCAAAAATCTCAAATCTGGAGTGACATAGGAGAAATGTGTATGTATTGAAACACATTGGTTAAACAAGTAAAGGGAGGGTCTCTAGGAGAACTGAATGGGAAATTTTGAAAATTGCGTATTTTATTCTTTGGTCTTATGCTGTTAAGTTTCATCTTCTGTACATGAAATCACATCCCTCTGAATGATGGGGGATATAAACGTGCTACAAGTTCGCTCACTCTCCTGTACACTTCATTGCAATTATAGTCCTCATTCAGTAATTCTCTACTCTCTTCAAACCCTAAGTTAAAACAACACCAGACACCCAGATAGTAGTGCTACTCCCAGCCAAAGCCACTTAACTACCAGGTTGCGATGCCAGTACCGCAATATCAGTTAAATGCACAGAAAGGTTATCTTGAGTGTGGTAATATTCCAATTTAGACAACTTAAAAACTTCAAAATTGAAACAACACAAACGAACAAGTGAGGGTCGTTCTCATCAACAGCAGTCATTCACTTACCCTGATAAACAAGGAGGCTAATTCAGATGCTAATGGCGACCAACAGCATGAGACTTGCCCAGAAGTAGGGAAAGTGTGTGTGTGTGTGTGTGTGTGTGTGTGTGTGTGGGGGGGGGGGGGGTCCTCCTTAATGTTATTTTCTAATAAACTGAAAAAGGCTTCAATTGCATGACATTCTGATTTCCTTTCCTTGTCATATGCCACATTCCACATTTGAAATAACACTTTTGTTTAATAATTAGTTCTGTGATATATTTAATAATAAATATACTATTACTACTAATACTAATACTACTACTACTACTACTGCTACAACTACTACTGCTACTGATACTACTACTACTACTACTACTACTACTACTACTACTACTACTGTTACTACTACTGCTACTACTACTACTGTTATTCCTACTACTACTACTACTACAACTACTACTGCTACAACTACTACTGCTACTGATACTACTACTACTACTACTACTGTTACTACTACTGCTACTACTACTACTGTTATTCCTACTACTACTACTGTTACTACTACTACTACTACTACTACTATTATTACTACTACTAATACTGTTACTACTACTACTACTACACTACTACAACTATTAATACTACTACTACTACTGCTACAACTACTACGACTGCTACTTATACTACT
>JBBJLS010000134.1:8413433-8446154 GCA_037577275.1 Bryconaethiops microstoma | reverse complement strand
AATAGATCTGACTAGCCAGTGGATCCATTTGACTACCTGTCCTGTGGGGGTGTATGGGGACACACGTGCAGGACTCCAATGGTAATAGATAAGTTTCTTTAATTCCACAATTGCCTTAAAAACTGAACATAAAGTTTCCAAAAAACACAAAAGAACATCAAAAACAACTTGAGGGTAAACATAACTATTTTTCAGGCTAGAGTGAGTAGGGCTGAGAGGCTGGGAACTTGACTGTGATGAAACAAACAGAACTAGGGATAGTCTTCTTTTTTCCGCAGTTGACTCACTCCTGCTCGGTGCTTTTAGTCCAGTGTGGGATTTCCCATTTATACCTGTTACACACATACACACAGGAGAGGAGAGTCAGGTGAGATACACATACTCCACAGACTGCGAGAGTACGCCGAGCCAGTAACGTGGGCAAGCTGAGTAGAAACACGCTCTGCAGTCCTACTTGTAAGGTGAACGACAATCAGATTGTTAGTCCGTTACTCACTCCCTCTTCGTTTGAGAAGCAAGCGTAGATAGGATTTTCTCCCAGACTCAGCTACCCAGAATCGGAAGAGCCTAGACTTTGAACTTGGTGACCATGCAACGCATCCCTGGGTATGACGGGGCTTTAAACACATCTACAGACTCGAACACCCAATCACACAACGCAGACAATAACACAAGTAACTAGAATCAATGTAGTATGACACAAGACAGGTGGACCTGTCATCAGGTACCCAGCAACTCTGCTAATGAGCAAATCAGGCTCTGGTGTGACTCTGGGTTGCCTGGACTCCTGATGACACACACACACACACACAACTACGTGCCCAGGGCTGTGATCTAGTACTCAGGGGAGGAGCTGTGTTGGGGCCGTGACCGAGGTGGACCTGACTTGACACTACCATGCATTCATTTATTTTCTGTAACCGCTTAATCCTTACTAGCGTCGTGGGTACCCGGAACTTATCCCGGGGGCCGAGGGTGCAAGGCAGGGACTCACCCTGGGCAGGGCACCAGTCCACTGCAGGGTGCACACTACCATCAATTTAGAACCCCAATTCACCTGACGCGCATGTCTTTGGACTGTGGGAGAAACCCAGAAACCCCGGAGGAATCTCACACCACCATGAGGAGAACATGCAAACTCCACACACACACACAAGGCCAGGACGCACAACCCTGAAGGTGTGAGGCAACAACACTGTGCCACCGTGGGGCCCCTTGACTATCACATCATTTCAAAATTAAGGAAAGTGGACAGGAAAGGAAGTTTTATTCAACTATCCTGATACAGCCATAGTGGACAGTGCGAAACACTCAAGAGCATAACAGACACAACAAAGAGTCAAATTCCTGCTGTTTGCTGTGCATTACTGTATAAAAAATACCTGACATGCATCAAAGTAATACTGGCAAATTACACTGCCAAGTTGTTTTCATCACACACCTTTGTAAACAATAATAAGTTTTTATCTTATTGTCACATACACTGGCTTGGCACACTCAGGCAGGATGCACAGATGCAGACTTCCATTACTGTTTCTTTTATTTTGCAAAAACACAAAACAAAGGACTCAATGGCCGAAAACACAAACTAAGACAAAAACTAAACAAACACAAACCTTAGAGATATGTGAAGGTCGACAGACAACTAAAACTGTGACAATGTGGAACTTAAATACTAAGACAAACACAGATTGCTCTTAACTAAAACACAAGACACCTGCTGTGCTCATTATGAGTTAATAACCCCAGTCTTTCAACATAAAAGTCCCTCAACTTAAATCACAGTGGCCTCTAGCGGCCACTGACTGGGGATGTGACAGAATCCCCCCCAAAGGCACCACTTCGGGGAGCCCAAAAGGGCCTTCAGGCCAACCCAAAGGTCAAGGCGGGGAGGAGGCTGGAAAGAAAAAGGGGCTCAACTCGAGGGCCCCTCCCATACATCCGGAGCAGGCCTCCCCTACGAGGCGGATCCCCTACAGTGCCCTCCCCCCGCAAAAAATTATTTTGGGGAAAGTTCCGGGACTCCGTTGGCACCCCCCCAAAGACGTGCCGCTGGATTGTCAGGCGGGCCAGGACAAAGCCGTCTGGGAGCCGGGACTGAAGGCTGAAGCTGCCGTGGGGCCGGCATGGGAGGCTGTAGCCGTCTTGGCACTGGCACTGGGGGCAAAGGCTGCTATGGGGCCATTGCAAGAGGCTGTAGCCATATAGGAGCTGGAACAGGAGCTGCACATACCTCTCGTGAGCAAGAGATTCTTGAGCCTTCTTGGCAGTTTGCTGTGCCTTTGTTTCTGTTCTTTCGTTCTGTCACATACTTGCTTGGCACGCTCAACCAGGAGACACAGAAACAAAGGCCGAAACCTGAACACAAACCTTAGAGATGGTAAGAGTCAACACAACTAAAACTGTGACAATATAGAACTTAAATACTAAGCCAGAGTTAATAACCCCAGTCCTTCAACATAAAAGTCCCTCAACTTAAACCACAGTGACTTCTAGCGGCCACTGACTGGGGATGTGACACTTATTATTCATTCATAAATACTGTAGAACTGTAACCATGGCGACCACAGATCACACTGTTGTATGACAAAAGTTATTCTGGAAAAAACGTTACCATCATCGAGGGTAGCATTGTTATTGATAAAGAGATATTTCATGAGTGTTATATTTTCATTGTAATGAATGCATTTGTAATATCAAAAATATTCATTGTCTATATCACCACATCTGCTGTTGTGAAACTGCTGCTCTGAAACGCTGGCTCTTCCGTTGCCTCTTCCGTTGCACAGGCATGGACAGAAGCAAATACAGGAACAACTAACAATTTACAAAAAGTAACACATTCTGGAATTTTTGAGTTGCACAAGTAAATAATAACATACACAGACATTAGTATAACTGTTAAGAAAAGTCCCCTACTGAAGAGTGTCGAACACGCATGCAGGCGTGGCTTCTCTCTCGCTTCAGGGCAATCAAGGGCTAGAGAGAGGCTCACAAGGCCTCAGATGAATGTGCAAGTGTAAGTGCGTGTGCATGCGTGTGTAGGAGTGCTGGAATGTATTCCTCTCACTTCTTTCACTCCTGTTTGGATTTATTTATTCTGGTTATTTTAAGCCAGCCATGAGCCAAGAGGTCCTTCAGAGTGATGCATGTTGATCTAATCAGTCTTTTATTTGGGCTCTTTCTCACTTGGGCTCTCTCTCATCCTCATGTTACCGACAGTGAGGTTTTCTCTACGCATCATTGTCAGCCACCAAGCCAAATACCCTTTAGCACTGCAGCTACTGTACATTAAATCTTTGTCTGGGTGCCATTTTAATAACAGGGACAATCCCAACTTCTTGTAGTGGGCAAGAGCCTTTTGTCAATAGTCGGTATTGTCCTTAACCCTCAGCACTCAAATGATGCACCTGTGCATCGGAAGTGAAATGCTGCTAAAACATTGTGTTATTGTCATGTCCTGTCAGTGGCCACTAGAGGCTGCCACAGGTTAAGTTTTGGTTTATGAACTTTTATTTTGAAGTGGTGATGGGCTTTCATGTTGGTATTAGTCACAGCTGGATTTTGTTTAGAGTTAAGTGTTGTATTATTGGTTGTGGGATTTTGTGTTCTTTGTATTTAAGGGGTTTGTGGTTCACTGTTTTGTGTCAGTCAACCATCATTTTGGTTTGGTTGTGTATCCTGAGTCTTGTTTGATCAGAATCTTGTTTCAGGCCCTCGTGCCTTTTATTTTGAAAGTTACCAAATAAAGAATCAATATGGAAGTCTGTGTTTGCACCTACAAAAGATTGGCGCAGCAGACCGTGCAACGAGCTCAAAGTGAGAGAGGAGTTTGCCGTGAGTGAGGCAAGCTGGACCCAGCCCAGAGGTGGACCGACGAGGTCGAGTCAGTTTTCCACCGCCGAGTTGCTGTGTGGGGGAGGTCTGGAGGATGAGGAAGAGGACCTGGGCTTCTGGAGGAGCGGGTGGATTGATGCATCCCCGATTTCAGCTCCAGAGCGTATCATGGAACCCCTCGTCTTCGATCCGACCACGGCGGAGCTCCCGCTGTGGCTCACTGAATGGCAAGGCGGGAGATCCGCGGCTCGGAGACAAAGGAGGCATGGTGGTCCACGACGCTCACATCTTGCACCTGCTCACCAGCTGCCCGGGAAGTCTGAGACTTCCTCCGACACTCCTCCACTCAGGGTTGTGCCTAACTCGCCCCATGAGGCGAGCACCCGGCAGGAACAGCAAGCCTCATTTGTGGCCACTTCGGGTCTGAGGACCCCGAGCAAGCTGGTGCTAGAGGCATTGCGCCTGCCTCCTACGTGGCACTGAAACGCCACCAGAAGAAGCTACGCGGCCTAGCCAGCCCGTAGCTGAGGAAAGGCTCCAATGGCAGCAGCACCTGGCAGGACAGCAGCAGCTGATGGTAGAGCTTTTGGATAAGATCACGAGCCTGAAAAGCTCCCTGCGACAAGCTGCCATGTCAAAGAGCCAAGTTGTGATCCAAAGCCAAGCACCCAAGCTGGAGAGCCAAGCCGCCGAGTCTGAGAGCCAAGTTAGCAGTAGCTCAGAGGCCCTAGATGGGGTTAGCAGAGACGTAGAGGCCCTAGAGGGAGTTAGCAGTGGCTCAGAGGCCACGGAAGGGTTTAGCAGTGGCTCAAAGGCCCTGGAAGGGGTGACAAGTGTAGAGACCCCAGCTCCAGCTCCACCTCTGATAACACAATGGAGGGGACCTGGACCCCCCAGGAGCTCTGTGATTTTGCCCTATAGGGGGTTGTAATCCCCTGATTTTTTTTATGGGGGTACTGTGGTCTTGCAGGACTCCAGAGGAGCTCCCTGGAGGGGGCTCAACCCAGGAGACTCTGGAGGAGCTCCCAGGAAGGTTCTCAGCCCAGGAGACCCCAGAGGAGCTCCCCAGTGGGGGCTCGGCCCAGGAGACTCCGGAGGAGCACCCTGGATGGGGCTCGGACCGGAGGAGCTCCCTAGAGGGGGCTCAGCTTGGAGGGCAATGGAGCAGCTCCCCTAAAGGAGTTTGATCCCGGAGGGAGCTTGGTCCCCAAGGACTCATATGGGGAGCTCTATCCAGGAGGACATGGCTGGGCTCCCTGGAGGGGGCTCCATCCTGGAGGAGGCTCCATCCTGGTGGACACAGAGGTGCTACCTGTAGGGGGCTCTGCCCACAAGGATAATGAGGGGCTCCGCCCACAAGGACAGTGAGGGGCTCCCTGTAGGGGCCCCACCCATGAGGACAGTGAGGGGATCCCCGGAGGGGGCTCCGCCCACAAGGACTTGGACTCCCAAAGGAGAGCATAACATGGGACCCACCTGGGCCGCCCTGGCCTTGTGTAGTGCTGGCCAGGATGTAGTCCAGCGAGAGGCGGACGGGTGGGGCTCACAGGATGCTTTCCTTTGCCATCACCTACCGCTCCTCCGCCCTTGGGGTAGTTGGGTTGGTCCATTTGCATCCCGGTGGTGCGCCATTGGGGCGGGGTATTGTCATGTCCTGTCAGCGGCCGCTAGGACAACGTGACAGTTATACAAAGGTACATTCTTATTTGGAGCTACTGTGTCTCTAGGTTGATACTAGAGGCCTCAAATATCACAAGAAGCTTTGTTTCACAATCATACGTCATGTAGAATCAGAGATCTCAAGCTTTTAAAAAGCAAAAACTTTACAGTGTTTGGAATTTAATAAATGGTGCCAATTAATGATAAAATACCCTAAATATAACTTCAATTCTGATCATAAAAAAAGCAGAAAAAACATGTGATTTGAGAAGCCAAATCATGTTCATGTGGGAGTGTTGGGATGGGTGGAAGGGATGTGTGTGGGACTATTGGGTTGACTGGAAGGCGTATGCGTGAGTGCTAGGGGCCGAAAGTGGCGAGTGCCTTGTTGTTGACTGTTTTGAAGCAGCGCAGACAGAGAGGAACAGACTTACTTATGATTCTTAATAGTTTTTTTCAACATTTGTTATTATAATACTAATGTGTGGGTAAGTTGAAAAGTTCCAAAATGTTAAATATTTACATTTGTGGACTTTTTACAGAAAAAAACTGGCAAACTGTATCCAAATTGTTAAATTATTAATATACGGTTCTCTGTGTCCTTCCCTGTTTTTGGCTTTTTGTAATGATGTTATGTCTTCTGCCTGTTTTCTTATCTGTTTTTATTTACACTGTGCATGTGCTTTTGTTATGTGTGTTTGTTTTGGTCTTGGCCCCGCCTCCTCATTAATACTTCCACCTGTGTCTTTTTCCCATCTCCTCTAACCCAGGTGTTTCTCATTTGTTTAGTTCACATATATAAAGCCCCCAATTCCAGTCTGGTTTTGTTGGTCCTTTGTGGTTTTGCTCTGAAATAAGTGGGTTTTTTTTGTTCAGTTTCTCTTGCCCTTGATATTTCTGCTTCGTTCCTTTTGCTCTGTGATTTTGAAGGGGTGTTTCTGCTTTGTTCTTTTGTTCTGTGATTTTTGCTTGGTTGCTTGCTCTGTGTTTAGCCCTGTGCTCTTTGCTCTGTGTTTTCGCCTCCCTTTTGTTCATGTTTATGTATTTTACGTCCAGCCTCTTTCTGCTTTATTTCGTTTTGTTTTGTAAGTCCTGTTTGTGCTTACCCCCTTTTTATCATGAGACATTTGTACACTACATATTGTTTAAGGCTTTAAATAGCAGAAAAGAACAAGTAATGCATAAATGGGAAAGATAAGGTTCTAAAAATTAATAACTTTTAATTAGGGATAAACTAATCAGGTATTTTATGCATTATTCTTATCATCCATGCCGGTGTTGATGGTATGTGGAGTTTGCATCATATTCCATCATGGTGTGTGTGTGTGTGTGTGTGTGTGTGTGTGTGTGTGTGTATATATATGGAAAAGACCACCAAAATTGCTCATGATTGCAGTTGCCTTCACCATCATAAAACGCTCATCTCTAAAACTGCAGATTCAGCACAGGCAAAAGAGCTCTGTGTTTGGGACTTAGTGGATATTGAGTGTAAATTCTCTCCCTGATGCACCATGGGCTCCCAGCAGAAAAATCTGAGAGTTGTTCCTCACATATTGAGAGAGATTACCTGGCTTCTACTGTTTCCTTTGAGAATGATTTTTTTTCTAGTCTTGCAGTCGATTACACCAGTGGCTGGAACAAGCAATCAATTGTCTATCTTTTGCAAAGAAAAACTCCCTGATCCAAATCTTTTGTTTATCGGGCCTCGCACTGAATGAACTTTGATTTTCACTGACTTCCAGCAAGCAGTGTGACATTTCAAGAAAATATTTAGTAAGCAGTAGGGAAGGAGGACTGCTGGGTAACTAATCTCACTGATGTTACACTTTTACATGCACACACACACACACACACACACACACACGCACACACACACACACAATACATGATTTATTGTCTTCATGGGTGTTTTCATCTGATCTAGCTGTAGCCAAGTGCTGCCTGAACCTAACGCTGGCATTTAATACCAACAGGGCTGGGAAGCAATGGAACACATGGTTTAGGAATATGTTTACAGAATACAAAACTTATGTATCTAAATTCAGAACATGTTATGTTTGTCACGTCGGGTAGGTGTCCGTTCTGGCAGGAGGCACAGATGCAGACTTCCATTCTTTCTTTCTTTCTTTATTTCTCAGAATACAAAGTAAATGGTATGATGGCCGAAAAACACAAACAGATGATTAACCTGAACAAACATAAAACCAGGAGTACCGTGAGGGTGAACCAACCAAGGAGTTAACACATAACAAGCTATTTATACAAGGTGTAAACCCCAGTCACCTGAACACAAGTAATCACTTGATCCCTGGCCGGCTGTGAAGCCTTATTCTATCAAGCCGATCAGGGGAACCACGCCCAGTGTCATATTTTTACATATATATATATATATATATATATGTAATGTGTGGGTTAGGGTTTTATACCCCTGTATTTTATTTATATTGACTTTATGTATGTATTTAATGTAACTATATCTATAATAAATGCTTACATAACTATATACAGTATTCAAAAGAAATACCAAAAAAAGTTCCTGTAAAGATTGAGTAGACTAATAAGTCACCATGGCAGGTCAGTTGTTTATCTCAGCCCTTCGAATCTCAGCAGTGTTCATAAAGATGAAGTTCTACTGGGCCTGCACACTGAAAATAGCATAGCTAATCGCTTTTAAAACCAAACATGGAACATGGCTGTGTGCTTAATTAGAGAAACAGGCAGCAGTCCTTGCAATGGTGGTTAGTCACAAAACATTTTAATAGAGGTATGACATGAAGATGACTGACAAACAGTAACAGCGAGTGTTTTAATAAATAAAACAGCAGACTTTTTTCCCCATGTACTTATTCAACATTTATTCAGTATATTCTGAGTTCATCACTTATTCATTTATTGTTGGAGAATGTGGGACAGTTTATTTAGTATTCAACCATCACTATTTTTTTCCCAGCTCTAAATGCTGGCTTAAATCTTATTATTATAAGTAAACATGTTACCCAAGGCATCAGCATTTTCATGTTTTCTTATTGGGTGCCCTACAAAGTGTGCAGTACAAGAAAATGCTGCATGGTCCCTCTGTTTATTTGTCTTGCTGCATGGAGACGTAACACTCTGCGTCAGTGATTCGAATCAGCAAGACCAGCACATCTTATCAAAACACAGCCTCATACCTTCACACCAGCTTCCCTAGGTCCAGAGGAGGCCTGCTAATCACAGTTTTCACATTACATCCTAAAAAAGACCTATTTAATTTTTATTTCCTGTGTCTCATATCCAAACAGGGTTATCCAAACAGATTCTATTCATCTACACGTACATTTACACCTGCACTTTAATGCATCCCTGTTGGACAGATTTGCATCTTGTTGTCCCATGTGACATGCAAATGTAAGAAATTGCCTTCTGGGAATGTGATAATCAGGAGTTTTTCTCACGATAAGTCCCTGCTTTCTACGAGTATTATGAAATGGATTTGGTGCTATTTGAATAAAAACTGATACTGGCAGCACAGTGGCACAGAGGGAAGAGTTAATGCTTCATATCAAGAAAATTGTGGGTTCAACCAAAGGTCCTTTTTGGAGCTTGAACGTTCCTCTGTGTACTCCAGTTTTCTCCCACAGTCCAAAGACATGCAAATTGGGGGAACTAACACATTAGTATAATTTGTGTGATTGCATAAGATTTTTATTATTCTTTAGCCTCTTCTCCTCCAACAATTTTAGAAATATTGACATGGTACCAATGTCAAAACATCCTTTAATATCTGCTGTAGTGTGTGTATTCAAATTTTTTGCTTGACTGATCAGGTGTGAGGACTGATGCCTCAGAGACAGCAGATGGTCGAGTCACCTTAAAAATGTGTCTGTGATGTCACAGCTAAAGAGGCCAGGCAGGGACAAAACAAGAAACAAATCAGTCTTGGGGAGTTAAACACACAACAGACTCATAAACAGACTTCAAGACACTAAAGCTCAGGTCATTTATAGAAAAAGTCATGTGTCCCTGTTTGTTGTGATTTAATCACAAATTATAAGCCAGTGAATGTGGCTACACATTCAGCCATCCTTAACCATAAATGGCTTGATAAGAGCCAGTAAGTTCACACCCCCTTGGCAGTTCAGTTGTGAGATGCCTGGCACTGCATGAAGAGAATCAGAACAGGCACGGTTTAAATCCACCCAGCAAGTAAATTTTTTTGGGGTGTCTCCAAACACTGGTTTAATTGCAACCAGGCAACCATGCATTTTCTCGTGGAAATGCAATCCAGTTTAGTTTGTCAAAATATATTCCATCATATTCAGTACCACTTTACATGAATGAACACAAAATTACTTTATACGAAAACAGTGAAACTATTAATGTCAGTACAGATCTTTAATTGTGAAGTACTAGTGCCTCAAATGGTCATATCTTGCTTTGTTGGTGGTAACGATCTGAATAATGCCCTTTTGTTTGGCCTTCCAATCCTCAAGACAATCCCATGTCCCTTTCAAAGGCCAGGCAAAGCGTCTCTGTTAGGGGGAGGGTATTTGGATTATTCTGAATGTCGAAAACAGTTAGGTCTGTGTATAAATAAATAGGAAGACTAAATACACACTCATACTCACCCACCACTGCATTGCCAAGTCTCCTGCCTGTAGCAGCAGTCACTATGGCACTATGACACCAAAATTGCACACAGTCTTTGATAAACGGAGCTCTAAATATATACCTTCCTGATGGCTAAAAGCTTTTCCAAAAGAGAGATTACAATGTATAGACTACTGCTGACTTGTTAATACAAATAAACTGACCATTTTAGTGTTAGAACACACATGGTATGTCAGATGTCACTTGTCATACTCTCAGCTCTAGTAATTTAGCATTCTATTTAATTAGCATTGAAAATTACAGGTGATTACAAAGCATAAGTGTAGAGCCAGAGCCACCCAAGTTTAGCATATGTGAGAGACAGCTACAACTGAAGGCTGACCTATAATACTTCCACATCCATAAATTGTTACAGTAATTAATGGATGTGAGAGGTGTGATTTTATTAGCTACAGGCAGGCTCTTATGAAGGTTCACATATTACCCAGATCTAGTAAGGCTTAAAGGTCAGAAGCCACTGTGGAAATCCTCCCTGACACACAATATTGATGGCACTCACATAGTATATACACTTCTACACTCCTTCACCAATATGAGCAATACAGAGCATCCAAACAGAACAGAGGTCATTTCCATTATATACATACACACGATAGAATGGTAACATTTTCCAAAAATAAATATAATGTAAATATAATAACAAAATTCCAATCAAAATAATAATTATTTATAATCAGGTTATTAATTAGGTTGTATTAATAAGCATTTATAAACAAGTTATAACCATTGTCATACATTGATGCAGGCTCACTATTTGGTAAGATCTCAGATCTTGTCTCATTCTCAGGCAGAATGCTAAAGTATCAACTTCATCAGGTCTTTGTTAACATGCTGCTACCATTAAAACACCTGATCTTGCCAAATAGTTAAAATGTTCTTAACTTTTTAACTTTTTAACGAACTAATTTTCCATTCACATTCCATTCCATTAAAATTTTCATATAATGTAAAGCAGAGCTGGCAATCTTGCTATTGGCTAGTGAGCTGATATTAACTTAGTTGATGTGTTTTTGTGACCTTGACCTATGTAGTTATTCTTAAAATAAAAAAGATAGGCCTGACCTCAGCTCAACAAAGAATTACATTTACACCTTATTTGTAGTTTATAGATGATAAATCACTCTCCATAACTGAGGGAAACAATGTAACAATAAAAACAACATAAACTGAATTCAAAAAGATTAACAAATAGTCAACTTTTTGTCTGAACACTATACTGTCAATCTTCTTTAAGTGCTTTGTCAGGATCAGGGTCTCTCAGCATACCATAACCTATAATGCTCAAGCAATAACCAGAGTGCTAATCAGGAGTAAGTGCTGTTGAAATTTACAGCTGAAAGTTCATTTTTGTTCTAAGAAGGAGCATCGCTGTATTCCACTATATGGCCAAGACCATTACCACTTTCCTACACTGATGTATCGCCATCAAATCATTTTTAACTCAGCACTGTACAGCTTTCTGCGCGAGGTTTTTGACAGTCGGAACTGAGAAGCTCCTCTAGCCCTCTTCGCTAAGTAAGAATGAGCAGCAAGACATGTCCATTTTGAAACTTAATAAAGTGTTTATTGGAGAGTTATGAGAGGGAAGCGGACGGGCTGATGTATAGCACTCTTTTCATTTAGCCCTACGCTCACTCTTGAATGAGCAGCACTTCCCTTTTTAATACAGAGATAAAATGAATGGTCATCATCATCTCTCCGTCGCTGGCTCGTCTGATTATGCGCCCTCTTTTTGATTCAGACGGCCTATGCCCAGACGGTGTCCTTGTTGAGAATTTCTGCTCCGGTGCATGCAGAAGGCTGGGCTAATACCATAGGGCTACATGAGACCAGGGAGATAGAGCTCAGATTAAATGTTGCGGCAGTGCTCAGGATCCGGAGGCTTAGCCGTGCTTCTGATGCCATTCCACCAGGTGCAGAGCTGGATTCAAAACCAGGGCCAGCGTATTCCCTCATTTAAGGGAAAGGGTTAAAGCAAAGTCCTTCTGACAAACAGAGTTTGAGTCACAGGGCCGGCTGTGGCGAATCCTGATGTTTTTTGCCGCATTGAATTTGCTTTCAATAAATTGCCTTTTTTTTCAAACCCAACTGTGTTTTCTTGCAGGTTTTCTACTAGAGGTTAAAGTTTGAACTGAGGTAGCAGAAGTAGATGTTTGTGGTAAGTTAAAGAGAGAAGACTGTTTAGACGTTTGGCTAATGTTGTTGACAAGGCATATACTTCTAGCCTTCAACCTATTTTTACCTTTTCCCGTTCATCGATAAGGTCTTGAGTACTGACACTGGTAGATCAATGGGGCAAAGTGAGGTGCATCAAACATGCAGCTCAGCGTGAGCTTTCACAATAAAACTTAAGGATTTCAAGGTGCTTAAGTATCAGGCGCTCTCTCATGAAGAAGTTCCTGAAACTAAATAAACAGCATTGAATCCATCCATCCATCCATCCATCCGTGCGTCCAACCAACCGACCTTGTGACCAATTTTATTCAGTGTTACTGGACTCTTTTAAGGGAACAGTCACAGTAGCAGTAGGCCACTTGCGAGTGATAAATAGTGTCACTGTTGTTTTTGCAACCATTTCTGTCATCGTGCACCAAAGCAGGGAAGCGGAACTGCATGAGTGCCATGGCAAGAGGTGACACAGCAGGCCACAAATTAGTTCATGTTTGCATATTTAGTTGTTTTATATAGAGAGTTGATTGTAATTTTTTCTCTACAGAGCATCACATTAATGTATTTTATGTGTGATCAAGACACCAGATCCAGTCTGGGACGTGCTTGATGCAGATCAAGCCTGAGATAAATGAATAACAGATAAATTAAGTAGGAATGTTTGGATTATGGACAAAAGTGAGTGAGACACACTAAAAATATACCTAAACCTCACAGTGAGAAGGTCCTCAGTTTGATTCAAGGCGAAGGGTTCTTTCTGAGATGAGTTTACGTGTTCTCCTAGTATCTGAATGGGTTTCTGACAGGTGCTCTGTTTTCCTGCCACAGTCTAAAGTCATGCTGGCGAATTGGAGGTTGGATAGCTATCTGTCTAGAGTCCTTTTCTTCCATGTCGCCCTATGAGCACTCCAGGACCTCCAGTGATCTTTGTTAGGATGAGCAGTTCAGAAAATGGGTGGGTAAATGTTTCTACTTCTGTTGAAACTGACTTCAGAATTGCTACACAGAACCCTTTTGACTCTAATTTTTAAGAATGTAGAGGTTGGGGAGTAATAGTTGTGAGTTTGTTGTGGAGCTGTTGGGGTGGGTTTCTTGGGGCCTCCAAAAAAGTTTGAGAAATACAGTCAGTCTTGTTCTGCAGTCTTATCCAGAGCAGCTTCTAACAGATAACAGATTGCTGGCTTGACTGTATGGGAGCTGAAAATTTATAGTGCTGGAGTACACTTCAGTACCCTTGTGCTGGACATGTGTGTGGACATTATTTGTAACTACTGTGTATTTTAGGAAATTACTTGTCTAAGATTAAGAGTGGCTGTGTGTGTGCGCATGTATGTGGGGTGATAGTATATACACGTGCTTGCACACTTTCAATCATGAAGAAGTGTGAATATAGTCAAACATGTCAACTCAATGTATACAAAAGCACTGTTTCTATGAATATATGTATAAGGCTTCCAAGAATCAGCCACTGTCGTCTCGCTCGGCTCGGCAGTCAGAGCCATACAGCGAAGGCGACAGCGCAAATTCATTCCCCTTTCTGCCAGATTTGCTTGAACATCTGTGTTGGATCTTTCTTGAGTAGTGTGAGCCTTATGTAATTACTGCTATTCCATCAGAAGCGCGCTCAATGTTTCCTCTGGTTTGTGGAGGCTGCTGAATGAAAAGCAGATGGCATCGTCTCTTTTTTTTCACAACCAGGTGCTGATGTGTGGAAATAGAGCGGGCTAACTAGCCTGAAAATATCGTAATGCCACAGAACATCAAGCCAAGAATCATAGTTGGTTAGTAAAAGAGCCTTAAAGCGGCCCATGAAAAAGATCTCCCATAAGATCTGAGGAAGCAAATAATATGTGAATGTTCAAATTGTTCAATTTAAGCTCATGTGTGGTTTTGTAACAAGATTTGAGATCTTCACTTGAAGCCTGAAAGCTACACAAAGATCAAAGAGGTCCATGGACCATTTTTAACACACATTCAATATGATACAACTGAAAATATACGAAAGCCTGCTTTCTTATGTAGATGTATGCAGGTATTTGATTAAATCTCAGCGGCTGCTTCCTCACTCGGAATTCGCCAATGTTGAAGGAAGCTAATTTGGAAAATGCAGCTTGCCGCTATGTCTAATCACTCTGAAATAACTTCACTTCATCAAAGTGGGAAATTGACTGCTGCAGGAGACCCCACTAAAATGTGTTGATGCTGAGTGTGAGCGGACCTGTCTTTTACTGTCTATTTCAAATCTGGTGGTGTGATGGCCAAGGGCGGAACATGTACTGAAGTGTACCTATCACTTCAGTACACTGGGGGGGGAGGAGGGAATGAAAGACACTTTTTTTGACCGGGTAGGGGGTGTTGTAACACTGGAAAGGTGATGGAGTGTCTGAATAGGGAATAACAAACGGGAAAATCTACTGACAATTTAATGATGTAGATTTATTTAGCAGGCCTGAATAACCTTTACAGAGAGATTTAGCCCCACTGAAACAGTGCTTCATGTGAAAAAACCTCAAATGTTTTTTTTTTTTACTTTACAGTTTTTTTACTTTAACCTCATTAATGTTTGCTCAAAAATTAGAATGCACAAAGCCGATTTTGAAATAAACTAGTACAAACTATTATTTACATGTACTGGACCAAACTTCTGCCATAAGGGTAATAATTCATAACTTCCATTGATAGCACACGTGCTGGACAAGTGCTGCTGATTAGCTTAGCTTTTTTTGGAATTAACTAGTTAAGTCAAGTCAAGTTTACTTGTATTGCACATTATTATACACAAAGGTCATTCAGTGTGCTTTGTGGTAATATGGGGTGTTGGTGGCCTGGTGGGTAAGATACTTAACTCTGGACCAAGAGGTCATAGGTTCGAATCCTAGGTTCAGCAAACCTCCACTGGGTTCCTGAGCAAGACCCTTAACAAAAAGCTGTTCCAGGGAGACTGTCCCCTGTAGTTAGGGAATGGAAGTCGCTTTGGATAAAAGCGTCTGCTAAATGCCATGAATGTAAATAATAAAAGAACAAATAGAAGAAATAACAGAAATTTTAAAATCAAAGTGCAATAGAAGTGCTGATATTCAAAGCCATAATTTCAGTGACCCCACTCACTAAAATGAGAAAATGTCTGTAACAGGTGCCTGATGCTGCTACTGATTCTTGACTAGAGGGTTTTTTTAGACTAAAAGTGAGGAGATAGCTGTTAAGATGTGATGGTAGACCTACTGGGTGAGCCTATGTACATGTAGTGTTTAGGGTTAAGGGTGAGTCCAAGTCGGGGCCGGCCATCGTCAGCCTCCTCTCTTTCTCCATTCCTTGTGCTATAAATAATTCACTATCAACTTTAAAACGAAATCCAGTTGCCACACACATTCAGCGCAATCGCCATGCAGGGCTCATCCATAACTTCACCTCACCTGTCAGGGACCCTTGTGCCTGGAGCTTCAGCGCATCATAAATTTAATGTCACCTGCTGTCTGTCTACCTTTCTACCACACTCAACCTCGGCCAAGTCTCGGAGGATGCCCCTCTCTCTCTTTCTCTCTCTCTCTCTTTCTCACTCCCCCTCTCTCCTTCCTCTGCACACAGAGCTGGGGGCGTTTTACTGTGTCTTCTACCATATATGGGCTCCAGTGTGATTTTATAACCACACGCTTCTGAAGGAACAGCAGTAATTACACACTTATCAGCATTTCGTTTTTTAGGGATTTACCAGTTGGATTAGGCAGATCACAGTTAAGCACCAGAATGAAGAAAGCTAAAGAGGTAAAGTCATAAGACCATCAGATACTTGTAAACTGCAGACTGTCAGATAATAAGCTTCATGATTGCTAGCATTATTCTAGCTTCGGGTAATACAGTATTTCTCTTCTTAATTTTCCCAAAAATATTTTATTACCAAGCTAACTTTTAATCATTCAGTGTAATATATGATTTGTAGAGGGAATGGAAGTGGAGTAATTGAACAAAAGTGCCTAAATCGTAATGTTCATCCAAAATCCTAGAATTGATGACAAAGGATATTTCCCATGTGTATGTAAATACTGTGAATATGAACTCCTTCTGAAGCAAACTTGATAGAGTGTTTTAATTTAATTTATCACATAAATGCACTTTCCCTAGGACAGATTAACTGTTTCTGAAATGTCACAACCATGTTGAGCTGCTAGGGAGCAATGACCTATTAACGGGGAGGGATAAGAAACCCCTGTGAAAATTAATATTAATGTTATTAATGTTTGCTACAAATGCAGACATAAATTGCATTGAGTAACCTAAAGCTATATGAAAAGCAAGGAAGATGCACCTTCATAATCCTCCAGATAAGTGTGGTTGAATGAAAACTGAAAAAATACGTCTATAGCTTGTGGCTTGAACAGAGGCCAGCCTGACTTAAAGCATTAACATTTGAATGCAGTTGAGGGCATCGACATAAAGCGTAAATTGTTAATGATCACATTAAAGAGGAAAAACACTGCCTGCTGATTTAGGACTCAGGGAGATTGATTCCATTGTGTCCAGAGGCTGCTCCTGTCTAACCAGTAAGTAATCATCCTTGTAAAATGTTTATGGGGGGCACTGCTGTGGGCTCTAGATTTCATCCAGCACCCACTTGGCCATGCAGCGGGAAAAATTGATAGGTACGGCTGAGCGGACACCTGCGCTCTGCGGAACTGCCTTTTGCTGATCTCACTTAGAGGCGTGTGTGTGTGTGTGTGTGTGTGTGTGTGTGGGAGGTGCATGGTGGAGGAAGCCTATTGTTCGTACAGACGAGAGAGGGCTATTACCTTAGCTAGGTTTGATTGGAGGAAGCTGAAATTTAAATGCATTCCTGGGTCCTTCCGCAAATCTAGATGATTGTAAATCTCTCAGCCAACTTGAAGCCTTCTGACAAGCCTTCTGGCACTTTACCTCATGAAGCCTTCTAACATGTTCCAACAATGACTCGGACAGCACCGCATTGTCTGAAATGCAGAAGGCAGGGGTGATGTCATCAAATTCCTTTTCACTTCTCAGTTAGTTGATATGGCTGTTTATTTGGGTTAATCAAATCCAGACATGTTGGTCTCTTCATAATTCAACCATCAAAGTAAGTAGTAGAAGTAAATTCATGACTCCTTATGAGATTCCTGATGCTTCTTTATAAGATTCCTGATGCTTTATTTCAAGTTACCAATCTTAAAAGTGTCAAAAGGTTAAAGAACTTTTGAATTAAGCACTTTTTTTGGAATCAACACTCAATTTGAAAGGTTCTTTAGGTAACGTTTTGGGTTCCTCTATCATAGCAAAAAAAGAAAGTACCATTTCTTGCCAGCTACATATATGGAATCAAATGAATGGTTCATTGGTTATGATGTTTCTTTTGTGGTATTCTCTGTATGTTTATGTGTATTAGGAAAACCTGCCTTGTCCATGTGCAGGTTCTCACATGAAGGATTTTCTTAGTTCTGATTTCAGAAGAATTTGTCATCTCGTTTTATTTGTGGAACTAATTTAGAAGTGTTGCAGATGCTTGCCTCATCTTTTGCTGTCATACAACAAAATATTTGATAATGTTACTTTTACTTTGAGGTTGATGTTCATGCTAACTCTAGCCCCAACCTTAACCCACAATTTCTTCTGAAATCATTTGTGAGAGGTTTTGAACATGCAGAAAGCAAGTTAATAATCATATAGAAAATATAACAATAGAAACAGAATAACCAATTAATCGGGTGTTAGTAACCATCATGTGATTCATTTGATTCTACATACAGTTGCCAAAAATGGTACTTACATTCCTGACATGATAGAAGAACCCCAAGAAGTTCCCTAAAGAACTTTTCAAATGCGTGTTGATTCCAAAAATCATACTTAACCCTAATTCAGATCTTAGTTTCCCTAGACAGTTGATGGGGCTTCTTTTCTTGTTGGCTGTACTGTAATGCTTTCAAGCTCTGAGTAAATAAGCAAGCTCATCCACAGAGCAATTTGGAATAATAAGCACTTATTATAGTCTTGATTAATCAAAGTAATGGTAAATTATGCCTGATGTGTCACTTTCCTCCATCTTCCTACTTGTTAAGAAAGGTAATTTGAGAGACAAATTGTACAAATACCTATGAAATTTCAGCTTTTTGTATATCACATTTTTTACACATCAAATTAAACACAACATCAACAATGAGAAAGCACCCTATTAATGAAGAAGGGCAGATCAAAGGGCAGATCAAAGGGCAAAAATAGCCACTTTTTATCACTGGATAATTACATCACATAACTATCAAATTGTTGTGATAATGAGTTGATAATCCCTTTAATTTTTGGTTTTGTGGATTTGTACAAGGGGCTTTCCGAAAGAAATAAAATTGCTGATAAGTGATTTATGTAAATAAAAGCAAATATCATTGCAAGTAGCCCTGTCTCTAACCTTATTAAATAAAACACTATAGGAACCTTTTCCATACCTTATTATCTCCTCAACATTCCTTGTTCATGGTAATTCATACATGTCCGTGATGGTGTGGTCTCATTGTTCTAGTCCAAAATGTCAACGCAGCTGCCTTTTTCTTGAATTAAGTGTTGGTGGGGGAGGCTGGCCTGTACCTCCCAAAGTCTGTTCCCATGCATTCCTCTAGGCCTGGCATGCTTGACACCCTTCCTCTTGGCAGTGAAGGAGCGTGGCTGCAAGAAGGCCACTAACAGGGTTCACTTCATAGCCAAATGGAATTTTAAGCTCCACTTGGGCATTAGCTATGCCCTCTGTTTCACTAATCAAAGAAGTTGTAGCTGTTCAGCCTTATGCTGCTTTTCATTAGTTGGACAACACTGTTCTAATAGCACTCTTACAATAATATTTATATACTTAGATTACTTTACCTTACTGTCACAATCTAAGGCATTTTACATTTTTAATTCTTCACACACTGTAAAGCTGTATTGATAGAAGGATACAAAACAGAAATATCTCATTAAACATCTAACAGGTGGAACAGATGCAGTTGATGATCCTGATTTGATAATGTGTATAACATCCAAATTTTGTACTCTGGTTTACAAACCTAAATGTGTGTGCATTTAAATAAAAGCTTAATAGCCATATAGACTCATGTTACAAGTCAAGTATGATCTTCCTTCTTTTCCATTATTCAGCATGATACTAACCAATGAGTGCATCTGTTGGCTGAGAATTTGCAATTAGCATATTCCTTCAGGCATGTTGAGCTAATGTTTTCCATAGGGTGTGTTCTAATTGTCAATGTCAGCATTCGGCAGGGGTAAGAGTTGCTGGATGTTCCACCCAATGTGTACATATCCTATACATAATACATACAGTCAATGGTACAAAGCTCTTTGTGATTGTAGCCTTTAGCTCTCATTCATGCAGCTCGTAAGTTTTTACTATGGAGGCTATTAAAGGGTCTTTCCACTTTACTATTGCTTTTGTCAGTTTGCTACTCATTAATTTATCTATAGCTCTCCCAAAGAGAACTGAAGGTGCTGAAGGTTGTTTTTTTTAAAGACATTTAAGGTTGCATTTGAATAAGAGGGCTAAGTTTGCAGAGCAACATGCAGCTGGGTTTTACCCTGCACTACTACAGGTGGTTCAAAGGGTCAAACTAGGTAAGAGTGTTAATGGCATCAAAACAGAATACCGGCATTAACCGTTTACCACCCTTACAACTGCATTATTAAAGTACTATTAATTCATTGGCAGCCCTTGCATGACAGCAACAATAAAAAATACATTTTAATTCATTGTGTAAAATGAGAGATATTCCCAGCAAACTCTTTAGAAGCTTGAATATTTGATAGCTTTTGATACAGCCATGAATAAAAGACCTATAAGTTATTGCACTTTGTCAGTCGCTGAATGATTGTCATGGGATCGAGCTCTGAGGGTCAGTCAGTCCCACACACACAGCTGATGCACAATTGCTAACCTTCCTTTTGCCAAGGCTGAGCTTTATGTGATGATAATAGGGATGTTTGGTGCGAAAGAAATATGACGCAAGTGTCTCACCATTCAAGATCCCGTTGTCAGAGGGGAGCGCTAACAGGGCTGAGTAGATATTCTTCATAAATCATTGCACTGCTGTGTTGCCTACATAACAATGTTCTGATGAGGCAGGAGCACACCCTTGCTGAAGATGAAACCAGAAGATTATGGGCCTGGCAGAAGGATTAGTGGACTCTGCCTGAAATTAAATTGAACGTTTCAGAGCCAGGGAGAAGAGGAGAGGAGAAGAGGGGAGAGGGAGGGAGAGCGAGAGAGAGAAAGAGAGAGAGAGAGGGAGAGAGAGAAAGCAAAAGAGAGAGACAGAGAGAAAGAGAGAGAAACAAAAACAGTGCCATTTTTACAGGGCAAAGCAATTAGACGTTGTTGAGGCGACGGCGGTGGATGTGACCTCATCAGGCCACATCTCGTCCTCCCTCTTGCAGAGGGGAGAAGGTGGAGGCAGGACCTGTGAAATTAAAAGGCAACCTTCCAAGCCCAGTCACATATTAATTTTCCTCCGTCCTTAACCCAAACATTGCAACCTTGTTAGGGGAGCGGCCGCCAATTCCGCCGCTGATGTTTCTGCAGGAGATCAAAACTAAAGATCTAATCCTGAAGTAGGGATTAGAAATGGTACAGGAAGCATAGATGGGGAAAAAAAAGGAAACTGAAAATGTTTTTGCATAAAATCAAACAGGTACAAGACTAAAGTAAAACTGACCTAATTAAGGTAATAATGCCGTTGTTTATATCTTTAGGGATGCCCCATTTCTGTAAATGAGCAGTTGAGGAAGAAAGAAAGTGGATGCAGAGCAAGGAGACGAGTCCTGAACAGAATTCCTTATTATTATCAGTGTGTAACCTACATCTCCACCTGCTCTAGTCACTGGAAGTTAATATGATGGCACTGCAAAAGATAATTAGTTGAAGTAATTTAAAAGTGATATAGAAATGTTTATTAGCAGCCAATCTATGAATGTGACGATTGAGTGAAGGACTCCTCATTTGAGCGTGGCTATATAGATATAGTTTGTTTCCAGCTTCAGTTGTTTCTTAACCCTTTAACCTTTTATGTTATAGAGTTTTAGTAGCCTTGCCTAGTAAGATCACAATCATTTCTCAAAAAAGTGACAAGAATATGCTATCTAAACGTGACCTTGACTTGAGAGGAGTTTTCCAGCAAGCTTTCATGTGCATCAGTGAACATGTGGAGACTGAGTAAACAAATGCTTAAATGTTGCTCATCGCAGCCATCTGGGGCTAAATTGACTTAAATGAAAGTGTGTTCCCATGATGGCATGATCATTTGTTCTTTTTATTTTTTTGCTGGTGTAAGTGGTATGTGTGTTGGTTTGTATGTTCCGCTCTTGTGGATCAATGCTGGTGAATACGTTCCTGCAATTCAAACAGGTAAAGCGTTACGGATGTATCAAAGCCACCGACACAGAAGTCGAGTTAATGTACTGTAGAAGTGCACGGGAAGCAAATGATCTCAAAGAGAATTTTATCGTCATCCAGCTTGATCTCCACTTGGAAGCCCATTTAATGTGTGCATTAATCTGTTTTGAAGCCATGCCTCATGGGTTAGCTTGTTTTAGGACTCTCCGATCATTCACATGTACGTATGGAAGTGAACAGCTCACTGACAGTCATGTAAAATTGGATTTTTTTTTTATTTTTTATTTTTTTACCTGTGGTGTCCAGCATCTTAGCAAGCTAAATTTGAAGCTGGGTGCCATGATGTGCCCGTCACCTTTCCTTTGCCAAATGGGGCTTGACAGTATAAGCCCCTCTTGTTATCTGAACTTTTTATTTATTTATTCATTTGATTTAAAATTAGGCCGAATTAGACAGGGGCAGAGAAAATACAGAGAGAGATGAAGAAGTTGAAAAAGTTGAAGTTGAACAGGTTGAAGATCCAAATGAAAACTGCTGTCACTGTGTAATCGCTCCAAAGTCTGCATCTGACAAAAAACAAGACCCAACCACACAAACACAGAACAAGATACAAAGCAACGGCATCACTGTCGCAGCACAGAAACAACAAACGTTTCTACTGTCAGTGCTATAACAACACACAGAAACATGTGGTGCTGGGTAGTTTATTGATTATGTATATTCCTATACCTCTGTGTGTGTGTGTATGTGGGCGTATGCATGAGCGTATATGTGTGTGCCTGTGTGAGTGGATGTGTGTTTGTGTGTGTGTATGAATGTGTGCATGTATGTGTGCCTCTGATTGTCTTATGGATGCCTTTGTATATATGTGGGTGTATGTGTAGGAGTGTAGGTTTCACCCAATCCACCCACACCACCCAACCTCCCCCAAACTACTGCACCCAGCCTTCCCCGCCCCCTGACCACCCACCTAACCACCCCCCCACCCTCTTACCAACCCTCTACCCTCCATACATACACATACACACACCCATACACACATGTACACATACACATACATACGTTTCCGCTGCCTCCAGGGAGCACATACATACACACCCACACCCATAAACACAAACGTACACATACACACACCCATATACACATATACACATACACATACGTACCTCCATACATACACATACACACACCCATATACACATATACACATACACATACATACCTCCATACATACATATACATAAATACATACATATACACATATACACATACAGATATACATACACACGTTTCCATACATACACACTGAAACTGTGTATAATCTGTATGATCCCCGCCCCCACCGTGAGTGTTATGTATGAGACTAAAGTGCGATTAATATCTGGGGGGGACATATGGTTGCCATCATATGTCCCCCGATCCTCACTGTCTAAGGTTCAGTTAAAATGTAGGGGAAGGAAGCTACAAAGTCCCGTGGAGCCTGTTACCAAAGCAGCCCACGCAGCCTCCTCACCCACCAGGGCCCTATTGATGAGAATGTTGATTCTGAAGAGTATGTGTATGAGACTAATGTGCCATTAAAATTGGGGGGGTATACGTATGACGGGCCCCTAACCATCAAAGGTTGTGATCCACCCTGGCATGCCCCCGACCCTACTGTCTAAATTGGATTCTTAAGTATGAGCTGAAGGAGTTGCCTGCATTTGTGTTTGTTAAAAGAAAACTGAAGCCCGTCGGGAAAGCTCCCCATTTTTTCGCCCCTCTACAGCTGTGTGAAGTGTTGGTCTTTATCGGTGCTCAGAGTTGATCCTGACTAGGGAAAAGGTGCAGGGCTGTAAAATTGAAAGAAGAAATACATCAAAGAGGGGTAATGAACCTTGTCCAATCCCAGCCCAGCCGAGAAGCTCCCGGGGCCAGGAGATGGGGGAGAATTCTGATGAAGCCGTTTTCCTTCCCAGAGCAATGGGCTGAGGGACGATGTGTGGTGTGGGCAAGTGTTTATTTGTTCTGTAAGGATCAGCGAGGTACGCAAGAGGTGGCAACCGTAGGTGGATGTCGTTACAACCCTGCAATTGCCACCACCGGTCCAAAGCTTGTTGTTAGAAACCTGTGATTGCCTCAGTGGTGTGAAGCTTGCTGCTTCAAAACTTTGCTGTCTGAGGCTTTGGAGCTGAAATTGTTAACAGTGGCACTCGTGGTAGGAAAGTCTTTTCAAGAGGGCCCCTGTACATCTCATTAAGGCAAGAGATCAGGAGGTATCCGGCAGCAGCTTAACCAGTCTCTCAACATTGGGGGCCGGAAACTCTGTCCTCCAGCAACGCTCCTCGAAAGCTCTGGCCCAAGGGGCGGGGGAATCTTTCACTTCAAGTAGGACTTTTTTAACATCTCCATTGTCTCAAATGGCTCTGTACTCTCATCAGGAAGGCTTTCAGAATGGTTCTGACAATGTTTATGGTTCATAAAACTCTTATGTATGCATTTTATTCCCACAATTTCAAAGTTGCAGAAAACAAAACAATAAGCTTGAATCAGCTTGAGCTGTATTATGGATCTTGCTGAGTACAGAAACCCGGCTCCGCAAACCCCTTGCCACCAACACCTGGTGGTTAGAGAGCTGCAATCGGAAAGTCATGGGTTTGAATACCAGGACTTCCAATAGCATTACTGAGGTACCCTTAAGCAAGGTACCCTTCCCACACGTTGCTCCCCGGGGGCCGTTGTTGGCATCCTTATGCTTCACGCATGGGTAGTGAGTTAAACTCAATAAGTTTTCTGGGATTAATATAGTATAAAAAATTTAATTGGCTGCTGTATACAACCATCTTCCCCTTCTGTTTTGATGTGTTTGCCTCTGCCGTGGTGGTTTGCACCTTCTTAGGAGAAGGTAGTGTTTGTGTATGTATGTGTATTTAGGGTGGGTGGGTATCAGTTTGGCAGGAGGAAGCATCAACTATGAATCAATGGACTAAATGGACTGCGCCTGTAGCTGAGTTGTTGCAACCTGTCCTCATTACCCAAGCTGGCACTGAAGAGGTGGGGAAGAACTTGACAGCATTCATGAGGAACATCAAATATGAGTGCCTCAGCCATTCAGTGAACTTGAACAACAAAGGTAGTAATGGGATTTAACTGCCGCAAGGTTCGCTTGGAAGTTGAGCATTTGTTAAGCAAAACATCTGACATAGGCGAAGGAAGAGGATTATCTGTTGTCTCATCATTTCACCTGACCTTCTTAGTGCACAGTACAGAACTTGTCAATTATTTCATATGATGCATCATATGATTTATGATTCAAAAGCAGAAACATTTCCCATGTACTTCATTGTATCACATCTGCCTTATGAAACTGACAGCATGCTGTGAAAGCTCAGATGCTAATGCTAAGTTCATGAATTCAGAACTGCCTATACATCGTTTAGAGAGTCTCATGACATAACTAATGCTACTTAGCTAATAAAACTGATGCTCTTCAGGGGCCACTTTAACCCACTAGGTTCAATCGAAAGCTGGTTATTTGTTGTCAGTTGAAATGATAAAATACTGCCTGGCTGTACTTGCTGTCCCTCTGTGCTCGTCCATCCATTTGCATTGGGGGTTTTTTTTATTGCTGTTTACTCACTGCACCAAAATCATATTATGATGTAATAACCTTGGTGGGAATTGAACATTGACTTCTGTGTACTACAGCACCACATTTGAGTCTAACTTATGTTAATTATGGACTCAGTAAAGACTCAAACTCAGGTACAAACTTGTATATAACTGGTCCAATTCAATCCTTGTATAATTGCTTTCATGCCACTATTTTTCAGAAAAGTACCTGTAAACTTACAGTAATTATGTATAAGTGCAGTTTTTTCGGTATTCCAATTCGCAATCATAGTGTCACATTGGGGAGCGAAGGGACGGAGAGGCAGTTGCAGGTTTCCATGACTTACTTTATTTTCTAAAGAAAAAACAAAAAAGGCACGAGGGCCTACATACAAACCAAAGAACCCCAACAGAACACTCACGCCAAAATAGATGGACCTGTCATGCCGTGGCGTGCTCGGGGAGTGAGGCGAGGCACAGAAGCAAGTTCCATTGATGGTTTTTTATTACAAAAAGACACAGACTCTACACATACAAAATAAAGAGGTACGAGGTCCTTAAAAACAAAACATACCTAATACAGGAGAGACACAAGGCGCAGGGAATGTGAAGGTATAGGTGAGGGTTGACCAGCCACTAAAACAAACTCTTAAAATTGAAATACATACATGACTCAGATGGAAATCAATCATAAAACCCAATCATTTAAACAAAACCCAGGACAGCTGACAAGGTGACTCTAGACACAAACATACATCACTATCAAAATAAGAGTCCCTTACAAAACTAAAGTTGAGACATGACAGGACTGACACCGGTACCACAAAACAAAGATTTAAATACAAACAGATCTAAACCAAGGACAAATTAAAACACCTAATCACTTAAACTAAAACACCGGCCGACTGTGAATACTCACCCGGCCAGTGTAGAACTTCAAAATAAGAGTTCATACAAACCAAAAGAGCGGCCACTAGAGGCCGCTGACCATGGACCTGGCACATACTTCATTTTTATCCAAATATACGTGTTATTACTGCATTTTTATTAGTTAGCTAAAGGCTTGACATTTTTTAAAAAGTAATGAGATAATGAACCTTACAGCCAGCCAGGGTTACAGATTTCCAAATCTGAACAAATTTTAGAGGCCTACATTATCAGTGTTAAACTGTTTAATATACATTTTATACACAAGACGTTACAGCTGCATGCACTTTTCTCACAGTAAAGTTGGCACTGGCCCAGGGTCTTTTTTATTGTGAGATTGTAGGACAAATCTGATGAAATACAAAACATCATTATTTAAAAACATGCAAAATTCATGCATACATATCTTAAAGGTAAAAAACAAGAAAAAAAAACACAATGCATGGCACCTCTGCTTTAGTGCTGCAGTATTTAGGAACAGTCTGCTCGAAATTGCACCAATTAAGCCGTTTTCTATATTTCCATATTAAGAATAACAGTTAATGACTGTAAAATCTAACCTTTTAACTAATTTGATTTCAAGCTTGATCTCTCATAATGCACCAGCAGTGTTTTAGGAACACAGTGGATCAGTGCATGATTTTGGCCCTAAACTGAGATCGCTGTTTGCAGTTGGTGTATGGTTAGTGCTGGTTAGTGCAGCACAAGGCTTCTTTTTCATGCTTATGGCTTTGGGCCAATTTTTGAAGCTTCCTGTCTTGTAGCTTGGCAAAGCCTCTGAGAAATTCTCCTGACCTTGGCATGGTGATACTAACTTTCAGCGGTCGAGGTTAGATAGTAACAGGGATACATATGAATAAAGTTCATTTTGAAACTCCTGACAAATCTGAGCAGGGTTTCTGCCCATGTCCACAGCTGTCCTTGAGAAGTAATTTTTTTCATATAGAAGAGAAAATGTGTAATGGTTGGCAGCCACTAGAGGCCGTCCTTTTCTGTTCTTTGTAAGGAGCTTTTATTTTGACATGTTCGAGCACACCGGTCTTGAGTTTGTTTGTATTAGTCGTTTCAGCTGACCGGTGTGTTCAGTTAAAGTGATCTTGTGTTGTGATTGGTTTGTGAGTTTTGGCTTTGTGTATTTAGTTAGCTTTGTGTTGGACCTTAGTGTTGGTCGACCGTCATGCTGGTTTTGTTTGTGCTCCTGTCTCCTTTGTTCCAGTTTTGATTTTTGTTTAGGCCCTTGTGCCTGTTTGCTTTGTGAAAATAATGAAGTCTGCATTTGCTCCTGCCCTCATTGTCGAGAGACAGAGTCTGTGACAAAAGGCTCTTTTTCCTCACTCTCTCTCATCATGCTTCAGTTTTTGAGGCTCCATTTGAACAGCTGAAGCATTTTTAATATTTTGATATATTAGGGAAGGGATGTCCCTAGTTTGGCCATTCTAAATTTGGGTAAAATCCCACCAGGCATTAAAATATTAGCATATACAAGTTGCAGAAGGTGTATTTGTGAGAGCTTGGGGAAGGGGGTAAAAGTACTTTGTTTTTCGCCTGTACTTTGACACAAAAATAGATGTCATGGACCTTTTGGCTGATTTAGCTGTGCCAGCCATATTGTGCATTATTAGCGAGAGTGCTATTATCATCAAAGCTGAGCGGTAGGCATTTTTTCTTCTCTTTTAAGTGATCCTTGGACAGTTGTGTCATTACTTTCCTTGGGTAGCAGCTTCTCCGTAATTACCCCTTCCTTATCTCTCAGCAGCTCTCAAATTGACGCCCCCCAATCATGAATCAAGCTCTCCCTTGCCATTCATATCAACCAAACAATTAATGATACAGTCAGGTTTAATTAAGCCTTCAAAAGAAAAAAAAAACAGAACAGAGTGAACCAACCTCCCCTTTTCGTTCAAGCATTAGAGTCTATCTGCGTTCCCCAACGGTTGATGGAGCTCCAAATCGACGAATGCCTCTCCACTGAGTACAGTTTCCTTTTATTTTTTTTCAGACAGAGTCTCTTTCATGTTCCTTTTCTTTCTTCAAGGTGTTCCAGATCTTCTGATAATACTCCTAAAAGGGCTTATGACTTGATGAGGTTTTATATAATATGAGGGCCAAGACTTTATTATAGTACCATGCACATGCTAGGTCAAACTCGTTTCAAGAGTTGCTGTGTCAAAACAAAAGCTGGGCAACTCCATGTAAAATGCAGAAGAATAAAGTGTGTGGTTGCAAAGCCACTTGATATTTGATTGATATTTCTAAATATTACTTTGCACACAACAAACAGATTACTTATGGTTTTATCATAGTAGGAGAAACATTGGAGTAGTGATGGACTTCATGAATGACAAGACCTTTATAACCTAATTAATGTATTCACCTCATTTTGCCACAAAGAAAGTGTGTTGGAACACTCTTCTTTACATGGTCTTTACATGGTCTCCTTTTCTTTGAGAATTTCCCACATGACTATGATGGTAAGGACGCCATTGACCCAATGAGACCAACTCAGCTAATGTTAGCTCTTAATGTTTTCTAGAATATAGTCAGTGTTGTATTAGTTGGGCATTAATTAAGTCAAAGTCTTTCAGTGGTAACATGAGACTTAACTTTATGTTTTATAGCTCATTCATTCATTCATTCATTATACAAGCCACTGATATTATGCAGGATCGCGGGCTTTGCTGGAGCCTATCCCAGCACTCAAAGGGTGAAACGCAGAGAAACACCTTGGACAGGCCACCTGTCCGTTGCAGTGTTTTTATAGTTCCCCTGTTTTATATTAATGTTGTTTAGTGTCCAAGGGTTTAAATGAGGTTGTTTAGTGTCCAAGGTTAGTGTTCTTATGTAAGCAAACACTTCAGTGTTTGAGTAGTAATATCACTGACGTTAACAGCTTTAAAACATTGACAGTCGCCACACATAAACATAAAGTTCATCACATTTTTCTGGCGTGTTTATTTCACATTAACAAAGGCAACAGCACCAGTTGACTGAGGAACACCATCAGTTTATAGTTTGTTTATAGATAACATTGGATTTTGTCTCTTTTTTTATTATGAAGAAATTAACTTTACTTTAATATGTGTAAGGCTTTTTGAAGTGGTCTTCAAAAGGTTCAGAGGTGGTGCAACTGTCTTGACCTGTTCATCATGAGATTGATAGCTTGATCCCTGAAGATCCCACAGCTATCCTTGGCCAGGAGTCCGAGAGAGTATAACTGACCTCCCTCCCCGCATCACACAGTACAATGTTAGCCAGCGCAGGCTACAGTTTCATGTGTTGGAGAGGAAGCACAGTCCTAGCTAGCAGGTGGAGATGCACATGGCTAAATTTGGGAGAAATTTGAGAATGTGTCCCCCAAAAAACAACATATCCATAACCCTGATAAAGAGTTTCGAATCTTTCATGTTTAAGTAAATAAACATCTGCATCTTGAAGCTTTGTCTGCATTCTCTCTGAAAGGTTACATAAGATATGCAAATTGTTGCATTGCTGCTAAGTCTGGGCTCTGAGACTGAAAGTCAATATGAAGCTAAATGTCACATCCATTAACTGGGAATTGACTGGCTTGTTTTTTTCTTTTGGTTTGTTCGGTTTTTTTTGTATCTAGCAAGCAAAGTTCCATTCGACATACAGTGATTGTCTGATGCTGATCTTTCCACTTATCTCAGTTCAGCCAGTGGTCTGTCCTTGTTTTCCCTTGCATTCTTCTACCCTGAGGTCCAGCACTGATTTGTGTTCCATATCACCAACATAATGATGAGTTTTGTCACTCGTGTAATATGATTACACTAGACCTGAGTCCTGAAAAAAGCCCGCCATGGCTTCATTTCTCCATGCTGTGTGAGCCGGGGCAGAGCCAGACATGCAGTGCCATTCAAACCGTCGCTTTGCTGTTTTTTTTCAAGTGCATAGCCTTAAATTTTGAGTTTAATAGCATAAGGAAGCAGTAATCCAGAACTAATTCCAAATTAGCCAGCTAACAGCACCTATATGACCAGGCTGTAGTCTACACTCAACGTGATAATAAGTTTTGAAGGTTGTCTGGGTGTCTGTGCGCATGTGTGTATATCTGATAGAGTTGTCCACTCTCTGATTTCCCATTACGATTAAGAACTACAGAGATATGGATAAAAACCAGTAGTCCATTTGATCTTATATCTGTTTCATAATAATCTCCATAAACCTTCAGTGGAGAAGCTCATTGCAAATATTGGAATGGGTGCTGTAATTTCTATGATGGCCATTCCTCAATGAAGAATCTTGAGTCCCAGTGTAGATCCTGAGTCCTGGGTCTTGAGCACTCTTTTCTTGAGTTCAAACCACAGGTCTTCACCTTTAGATTTAGGTCAGGGGACTGGGATGGTCATGCCAAAAGCTTGATTTTGAGCATATTTAACTATTTTGAGTGGGTTTTGATATGTGTTGTGCGCTGTTGTCCTGATGGAAGATCAAACCCTGACCAAGTTTTAGCTTTGTTTTTGGCAGAGACAGCCAGATGTTAATGTAAAATATATGCCGGTATTTCATGGAATCCATAAAGTGAACAATACTGTCAGGACCTTTGACGGAGAAACAACCCTCAATATTAGGCATAGCCTTTTCTCTGTAGTCATCTTTATTTCTATGCCAAACTCAGGAGTTTGGTTTCAAACACATTAATTTTTGTTTGATCTGACGACAGCACCCAGTCCTAGTTAACCCTTAAAACATGAGTGGCATGGGTCCGTGCCAGAAGTGCAACAAATGGTAAATCATTGTCATACAGCCAAATAAGAACTTATATGTAAGTTCTCACGGTTTGTGTTGATGCTCGGGGGGCCGGCGTCATGGTGAGCTTTGTTTGTTGCTCATGTGTCACATAGAACCAAAGTATTTAATTTTAAAAACATGTAATAATAATAATAATAATAGCCACTACTGGGGTTTTATTTCTTTTATTTTAGGTTTTAAAACCAAAAAAGACAACATCTTTGAACCCGGGAGAACTTTCAGGATAGTCTCCACCCACAAGTCCTGGAAAACGATGTTGTTCCAAGTGAAAGATCAGTAAACACAGGTTTTAGATAGTTTTACACCGTTTAAATTTGCTGAAATCAGATTTTTATCCATTTTCTTGTATTCATTCCCTGACTTGAAGCCCTACCTTCCGTATACCACCACTGGATTCCAGAGCAAGACCCTTAACCCCAAGTTGCTCCACGGAGACTGTCCCCTGTAGGAAGTCGCTTTGGATAAAAGCATCAGGTTAAATGCTGTAAATGTAAATGCAAGTGTAAACACCCTTTTGCCTTATTGTTATGAAATGCATTGTTGTTATGAATGTTCATGGACAATTTACCCCAAGGAAACAGGAAATCATTAAACAATACCTACATTTTTATAAACAATTTTTAAAGAGACATTTAGGAAGCCTTATATAACAAGGATGCCAAGAATTCTGAAGAGCTTTTGTTGGATTTGTCTGAGTTGTTTGGTTTCAGTTTCACAAGTGAAACTTTCCATTGTTATGCTCTACAACTACTGAAAGAGTCTTTGATGTGCTTTTTTAAAGCATTCCACTACTGATTTTTTAAAGATGACTGTTGTTAACAATGGCCAGCACTAAAATGCATTTTGGAAAGCACTAAAATGAGGTTTTGGAAAGCACTTATGTGTTTTGTCAAAATGTAACCTGTAAGAGACAACAGAGGATGAAAAAGATCAAAGTCTGGACAGTTGATTCACATCAGAACCTCGATGTAATGAGAGATGGATCATGTATTGTTTAAAATCACAGACAGCTAAGAGTGGAAAGAGCAATCTAGATTTACAGATCAGCCATAACATTAAGAATACACTGGTACATGTCAAAGTATCATGAATGCACGACCGAAACCAGATCCCTGACCAGAACATCACACTGCCCTTTTCCCATTTAGCATCTACTTCTCCAAGTAAGCCATACACACATCTAGCCATCCACCTGATTTAAAAGAAAAGGTGATTCATCAGACCAGGTCACTTTATACCATTTTTCCATAGTCCAGTTCTGACGCTGATGTAAACATTGTAGTAATTTTCAAGTGGTGGACCCGGGTCAGCATGGGGACTCAGCTGGGCAGCGCCGTAAACAACAAGCTGTAATGGACTGTGTGTTCTGTGACCTTTCTTCTACTTCTTCTTCTTCTTCGTTATTTTCTTTTCTTCTTTTTCTTCTTCACTTTTTTTATTCTTGCACTTCTTTAGTTTTTCTACCTCCTCCTCTTTCTTCTTCTTTCTCTTCTTCTTCATGATCATTATTTTCTCTTTCTCCTCCTTTTCTTTTTTCCTTCTTCTTCTTATCTTCTTAATTCTTCAACTTCTTCTTTATTGTCTCTACTTCCTCTTTCTTCTTTTTCATTATTTTCTCTTTTCCCCTCCTCCTTCTGTTTTTTTCTTTATTATTTCTCTTCCTCCTCCTATTCTTCTTCTTCTTCTTCTTCTTCTTCTTCTTCTTCTTCTTCTTCTTCTTCTTCTTCTTCTTCTTCTTCTTCTTC
>JBBJLS010000134.1:8395611-8407113 GCA_037577275.1 Bryconaethiops microstoma | reverse complement strand
TGACCTCATAAATGCTACAGAATGAATGGACACAAATTCCCACAGAAACTCCAAAATCTTGTGGAAAGCCTTCCAAGCAGAGTGGAAGCTGTTATAGCTGCAAAGGGGGACCGACTCCATATTAACGTCTGTGGATTGTTGGTGTAATGGTCAGGTGTTCCAATACTTTTGCCCACATGTGCACAACTGAATTGATTATGGTGAACAGTTCTTCTGACATTCAGCAGCATCCTTATGCGCATCGCAGTTATAACGCATATCCCGAGTGTGTGAAGAGGTGCACGTTTTCTCGAAACTGGGACGCCGTGGAAGATCACTCAGCATGTGTGTTACCAGTGTCATCCCTTTAAGCAGCAAACATGCCATCAACTGCTGAGATCTCTCTTTTTCTGTACCGTTTTTGTGTTTATTCACCACAGCTTTACTCCAAGTTCAAGGGGTCCAACACATTGTGAGCCATTTAAGAAGGTACTTAAGAGCTACCCTGAGCACTAAATAGGACACAAGGCTGGCAGTGAATAATTGCCAAATAACAAAAAGTCTTTGTTTGGCTCATAGGAATAATTGATTTTTTAAGGAGTTGGAAGTTTTTATGCATCAGAAGACTCGCAAGGTCTCCTACTGTGGTCAGTGGGCCTAGGACTTCCAACGGGCTGGAGAAAATGTAATTAATTGGATCTGATTAAAATTAATGAAGTAATTAAAGAGCTGCTGGGGCCGGTTCCAGGCTCGCGTGGATAAAACCCTGCTAGCTCTGGGACTAGAGGACAGGGGCCGAGAGGAGAGCCAGAAGCGGGGATGCTACGGCTAGCGCTGCTTCATTACTGGGTTGCTTGGCTCAGGTTGTCTTTTCTCTTGGGCCATCAACCTCTTGACTGACCTAAATAGGCCCCTCTGCTCACGTGGCTGGCCCAGTGTAAGACATTTGACAGATAAAGATAAGCTGCATGATACTGGCAAAATACCACATTACCATAATATTGCTGCATTGAAATTGCAATATATTAAAACACATGATGATGAAGCTGTAAAGCCACATAATACTTGCTTGCATTATTTGACCACATGGAAAGAATGACTTTGCTCATCAAAACACACACAGAAACACATTTAGAACATGCAAGGTTGGTGAGAATTATGGGATGCAAAAGCAATAAAAAAAGACTAAATATGGAAAAACAGTAACTTTACAGGAGATGGAAAAACGTTCTGAACTTATTTTTTTAAAGTAATTTTGGACTATTTCTGTTTATCTATTTATGCTAAAATTATAACATAATGTAAAAGTCAAATGATGTAAATTATACAAAAAATGTGACAATTTGCATGTTAGAGTCCTCTGCTATTGCAATGACCAATATAATGATAATGATTAACAATATATTAACGACTTATTACGCCATCCTATTAGACTGTTTTAGGTGTAAATGTTGCTGATAACATACATGCCACAGCGGATCACAAATTTACTTTACCTAAAGCAAATTCACCTGGAGCTGCATCCATGGCAAAGTTAATGAAGCCAGAGAACAGTAATTTTGACACATGTTAAATAAAAGGTCACAGCAGAGTTCACATCTGGCGCAGCAGAGAGGAAAGACAGCAGGACACGGATTTACAGTGGAGAGTGTGTTAAAGACTGCTGGCTTTATAAACAGGGTCATGTGAGAACTGCGAGCAGCTCCAGTTATCTACTGGGATGAAAAGAACACAGTGGGTGAGCGAGGCAGGGGTTCGGAGGCATTCCCGCAGGCTTTTAGTAATGGTCAGCCCAGGGCCAATTGACATTCACGGCCCATCCATCCCTGGAACGCGTCTATAAAATCGGGGGGCCCAGGTTAAAGCAGGGTAGCCTGACACTACTAGATAATGATGACAGAATCTCAATTAATCCACGCAGCCCTGGTGCCAAAGTGTGGGAGCTTAATCTCAGAGCAGAGAATTGCAGATCTTGTCAAAAAGAGTTGATGACGCCAGAAAATAGGGTTGTGCTATTGCAAGTTGGACATGGGCATCAAAGGAGTATGCAACTCCGGCAGAATTCATTAGTGTGGGGTGAAGAGTCAGATACGTGACAATCACAGCAATCGGATGCCAAAACTACAGCATATTGTGATGTAATGTCAGTGCCTGAGGAGGATCTGACGTCTCCAGACCACCATTTACTTGAGCACAGTAAATGGTGGTCAACTTGGTACCACTTTACAAGCACACAGTGTGAACAGCATGAAATTCTTCCTCTGCATTTAACCCATTCACCAAGTGAAGCAGAAGGCAGCCAGGAACACAGCAGTGGGGGAGCAGTGTGTGGGTACGGTACCTTGCTCAGGGTACCTCAGAGGTGTTTAGCAGTCTTGGGAATCGAACCTACGACTTCCTGATCGCAGGGCGAATGCACTTGTAATTGGTTTATGAAAGATTTATATTCCCATTGTTATTATGTTGTAGACCGTTTATAGACCTTTAACAAGCAGTTATAAATGAGTTATAACAGCTGTCAGGCTCACTATTTGGCAGGATCTCAGATCTTGCTAGTTGCTGAGCTGATCTTGTCTCTATCTCAGACAGAATGTTAAACTGAACTTCATCGGGTTTTTGTTAACATGCTACTACCATTAAAACACCTAATCTTGAATAGTGAGCCTGCATCAATATATGATAACTATTATAACTTGGTTATAACGTCTTACTAATGTGTCTACAACCTAATTAATAACATGATTATAAATCATTTATTGTAATGTGGTACAGTCACAATAAGATGTTGTACCACCCAGACAAATTATTATTATTATTATTATTATTATTATTATTATTATTATTATTATTATTATTATAACCATTTCAAGGTCCCATAATGCTACAACCAGAATATAACCAAGCAACCGTCAAATGTAATGACGTCTCTCTACAAACAGAGATGAATATGACAGTTGGACAATGAAAAATTGAAACAGGAAAAACACTGGTGCCTTAGAACTGGTGCTGGTGAGGACTTCTGAAAGTCCTTTCAATGGTAAAGAAAACAAATGAATCCTTGATCAAATCAAGCTTCACCTCTCATTTGAAGCCAAGAAGCTCATATTTCTGGACATATGATGAGAGGAACCAATTCCTTGTGCTTAGAAGAACTGAAATAAAGGAGGAAGAGGATGGCCAGCAAAAAGACGGATGAAGACAATCAGAGGAATCATGAACAAGCCATTAAGAAGACTAAAGACCCAAACAGAAGACAGAGTATTCAGGAGAAACAGTATCTATATGGGTGCGAAGTCAGACACGAATTAGTGGCACAATAACAATAACACTACTACTACTACTACTACTACTACTACTACTACTACTAATAATAATAATAATAATAATAACAATAATAATTATAAAGCTTATCTCTGATACATGTTCAAGTTCGAACAAATGGATGGATGGAAGAGCTCATCTTGATATTCACAATATGATAAATTCAACACACACACAATGTCATAGTCAAATTCACTGTTATACTGGTACAAGTCCCAGCCCTTTTACCTTATTTAAGTGAAAGCGGCAGTTATAGTTATAGTGAACACACTACAGCACACAGTGTGAACAGTGGTGTCAGTGGTGCCACTAAGAAATTAATTGATACACATGCTGAGTGCATCTGCATTTCCATTTGTTCCTAAATTCCCATCATGTTATGAGCAGTGTGTTCATTCATTTATACTTAGAACTGATCATTGTTCAGTGAACTAACGTATCATAACTTTACAGGAAAAGGAAAACATCGCTAGAGTTAGAATGGAAGGTAATATGATTTTTATTCCCAAGTAAATTTGATTCAGATTCAGGCCTGTTTTGTCTACTGGTGTAGCCCCATGTTACTCCTCTAAGAAATGAAACTTGTAATAGAACCATAAAGAAAATGTATTTTGCGTCAGTGTTTCCAGCTTCCCTTTTGTGCAGCTGAACTGCAGGCCGCACTTTGCCTCAGCTCTGTGACTTGAGGCAGCGTGGTGGGAGGTTTTATGCCTCGACTCCTTTAGTTAAGCCATAAAGTCGCTCTCGTCGCACACCCACCAGCAAGCCTTCGCTGTAATTCTCATCCCTCAACCTCTCGCCATGCTACAACGGCTAGCGCTCAAGGGCGTCGCTGTATTTCAGGCCGATCAGCCCCGTGTTCTGCAGCCTCGGCACCCACGAAGAAATGCACTCACCCAGGCTGCCGGTGCAGATAGGGAACATTACTCTTCTGCTCCGGCCTGGCACCACCGCACAATTGCTTTTGCCTTGCAGGGTCGTAAACCAAGGCAAGAAAAAGAAGAAGCGAAGCGAAGAAGAAGAAGAAGCGACCAGTGGGAAGTTCTTCAGGGAGGGATTTCATGGATGTGTGGGAGTGGTACAGCAATGCAGTATACATGATGGAGTGGTGGGGGGTAATGTGTTTTCAAAGCTCAGAGGTGCTATAATGTAGATCATATGGGGCTCTAATAAGTTATGCTTATGGCTGATGGTATAGCTTGTGGTTTTGAGGAGCAGTCATGAAGAGCTAAACTGCAGGACTGGTGTCCTACAAGATTTGGTGATTTACCAACTCTAAAACTCCAATTATTTTTTCATGTGCTGGACCTCCTTGGATCTTATTACTCTCTCTTTATGATGATCCTTGAAACTGGTGGCCTGGTATTTAGGGAGTTGCACCTGTGATCGGAGGATTGAGCAAGGTACCATTCCACACCCTGGAGGCAATGCCTTTTTTATGTGCTACAGTTGAGATCATATCTAGCTGAAAAATCTGTGTTCATGGTTGATGGAATAGCTTGTGCTTTTGAGGGGCAGTCATGAAGCCCTACAGGGCTGGTGCCCAGCAGGATTTGGATTAAGGTTACTTTACAGTCGTCTGCAGCTGTGTACACATACATATTGTGAGAAGATGTTTTTCCAAGGACTTCAGTGCAGCATATAGCAAAATTCAATATTCAACAGAAACAATTAAGACAACACAACAATGTTACAGTAATTTAATGTAACAGTATAGTGTGAACGGGGTGTAATTCTTCTAGAATTGCTAGTATTGCACTATAAGTATGACTATTGTACAGGAGACAGTTAGCAGCGTAGAACCACGCTGAATAAGTGTAAGTTATGGCCGGAACCACCCGAGACGCAGACCTCTGCTCACAGCTGATGAAGAAAGTCTAGGGCTGTTTTTCATTCCCAGTCTGCCCCTGTTTTTTAGTCCCAGACTGATTATAAAAACAGTCCATGTTGTCTGCAAAAAGGCTCCCAACAATGTTCAACTACACTTTCATTTCATTTTTATGTCTCACAGTAAGTCATACTGAGTTGTAAACTGCATGCACTAGTCTGCACCACTTTAATGAAGAGCTGGATGTGGTTTGAACAGGAAAACATTATCATTGTTAAAAGACATCAAACATGTCTTGGTTGATCTGGAGTCTGTTGAAAATTGGGTAAATTTGATGTTTTACCAAATAATTAATGGAACAATAACAATATCCACATAACAGTGACTTACTATCAATATCAAATCATGAAATGTCATGAAACATCTCTCTTAATTATAAATAGGAACATTTGATTAAATGAATCTATGATTTTAGCATAACAGGTGGCTTCAACAATTTAAAAAATGTGTATTTTTCTACTAAAAGTGCGCATCCCTGTTACACTGCTGCAGGTATTATACTGTCCTTGTGCTGCCCTATTTTGAACCCGTGTCATCCTTCTTGATTGCTGCTCTCGTGTTTTCCGGCGACCGACAGGAACACCAGAGGATCAAGCTGTAACAGGCTACGCTGACTGGAGGGCTCTTGATGGCATTAACTCCGAGCCTGGCTCTCCACGACCACTCTTATGCATTCGTCCATCCGCCACCACTAACATGGGGTAGAAGTGCCATTTGGTTGAGTTTAATGAAGTCATTTACATTTACATCTCACTTGTAGTTGTGACATTTCCCTCGGGAGCCCTGAGGTTTAGCCTCGCGTTTACCCAGAATGCACCTGCAGGATCTCTCTGCTGTGACTGCCGTGCCCTTCAAGAGAGTCGAAGCAGTGGCAGCGCTCCCCTTTTTTTGGAGCCGGACCGCATTTCATCTATTTCTGCCCTGGCAGTCTGCTGCTGAGTCGCAGATATTCAGTTTTACTGTCCTATCCATTTAGGATGGGAGAGACTGGCTGTCGATGCAGCTAAGTTTGACAGAGCGTCCTCGACACCGACTCCCTCAGTGCAGCAGAAAACACCCCTCCAGTGCAAGCACTGCTCTTCTGCAGCACCACTGAGACGATTCTGCTGTGCAGGACTGACACTGCTTTATTTGATGTTATTTTTAGTATTTTATTTTCAGATTAATGTTCTCTGAATTACAAGCCCCCATTTTTATTAACTTTCTTCTTATTTTATTTCCTTGTAAATTTCTTTGATATAATTCATTCTATGTTATTCTTATTATATCATTTTTCCTTACTGATTTCATTTTATGGAAGTAAACATACAATAATTACAATATTATATGATGATATAAATATATAAAAAATATTATGTTTCTAGTATAATATACAGGGAATAAAGTAAAAACATTATTCATCACATTTTAGTGTGTAAATTATACTTGTTTGCTGAATCTAACATACTGGAGATCAATCAGTTTCTTATCGCGGTTACTCTTGTTCTCTCTCTCTCTCTCTCTCTCTCTCTCTATCTATCTATTGATATATATATATATATATATATATATATATGTATATATGTGTGTGTGTGTGTGTGTGTGTGTGTGTATATACACACACATAGATAGATAGATAGACTGGACAAATTGTATATATTCCCCGAATAATATACCAAATTCAGCTAATTAACAATCATTCTGCACTAAAATATAAGTAGAAATGTGTTATTTTGAATTAGAAAAGTAACTAAATGTAATTTGACCAATGTTGCCTGCATTCAGCTGTATGAATGGACATTGTGGTATTTCTTTTTTTTTCCATGTTAACTGGTTGTGAGGTAAGCAAACAAGGTGACTTATTTGACGTAATGGAAGAAGGTTGTTCTTGAGGGGATGTGATGAGAAAGGCGTCCCGCGATGCATATTAATTGAAATCCGCTGAGACCTCCACCTGTGCTGGAGGATGTACAACACGAAGTGACTTCCTTTTCACATGGGACTCGTATGAGCCCTCCATCGCGCTGGTGGCATCTTGCCATCCTGCCACTTGGGTTAGGTAATGCTCCCATAGTGATTTTAAAGTGAGAGCGGTTTTATCCTGGAGACACTTTTTCCTTTTTGTGGAGGACTAGAACTTTGGTCTCTTTTTTTATATAATGTTATATAATATTGAGTTTCATGATCAAGTAAAGACAGAAATGATCAAAATCTCTTCCAGGAATGAATAACAATGTACCAGAAGCAGTGGTGAAATTTGATGTTACAAAGTGTTAGAAGATAAATGTGAGACTCCCCAATCCTCTTAAACAAGCAAACAGCTAGAAAACGATGCTGAAGTTTTTAACCAGCCTTGAAAAGATCATGACAGATTACGCATAATGGTGCATTTACATAAAATTACAGGAGCTATTCATTTGTATTTACAAAAACATTTGCATTTGAAGGTTCTATGGGGAACCAAGTGTGGTTCATCTAAAGCGTGGATCCTAAGAACCGTTATTTAAAGCATGCACTGTGCCACATCTCAATCTGCTGAAATTTGCATCTCATTTGCATAAAAGTTATAAAATTCTCAACTTACTTCTGCTGTAATTGCCTACTTTGATCATTTCCACTTTTCCAATCCATGCCAGGCTGCCGTCTGTCTCCATAGAGATGAATGGGCGGCACAATGAAAAATTCACTGAAAGTCCCAGCATCCCTGGACATGGTCTCCTCAAGCCTGGCTCCCTCCTTCTAAACCACTGCAGGCAAACCATGGTTGGGAATATAGTCTCTAGTGAGCCAAGAGACACAATGAAACAGGCTGCTGAAGCTCCTGATGTTCTTTCCTTCTGGCTCTTTTGCAGGTTCTCCTTTAGGCTCCTCAATCCTGGATTGGGTTCCTCCTGGTTTTGGCAGCTGATCTTATGCAGATGAGGTTTGGGGCTGTTTCAGAGAGTGATGTGGTGATGAGGCCAAGCAAAGCCTATAGACACAGCCCAGCTTTGGGACCACCATGCAATCAGTTTCCCCTTGGGGACCACTAGCTTCTGCATCAAGACACCAAAGACAGAAGCCACCATGGTTCATGCTTTCATTCAGGCTATCAATTTGGCGGTGGCTTTGAGCGTTTATCTGCCTTTTGCTTTTTTGGCGTTGCTTGTCAGGATTGGACTTGGTGAATTCCAGGCCTCTTAAGATGATTCTGTATACTTTGACCTTTTGACCTTAGCGTATATCAGTCAGATCAGATTTCAGCAAATAAAATCATTGAAAACAGCCTAAAACTGGTGTTTGTTCTCCTACTTGCTCACGGTTTGCTGCTCTTTCTCTTGGTGCACCGCCACTCGGCCGCTCTCCGGAGCCCCTCCCACTTGTGGGCAGAGACTATCCTGTAAGTTCTCCCGGGTTCAAAGATCTTGTGTTTCTTTTGTTTGTTTCTAAGACCTAAAATAAAAGAAATTTGGGTATTTTTGTTCTTTATGTTTATTTGTGTGTGATGCCATTTTTAAAACCCCAGTAGTGGTTATTATTATTATATGTGATTCAAACTTTGCTTCTATGTAAACATAGGATCACCAAGCAAAGCTCAGCATGATATCTGACACCTCGAGCATCAACACAAATTGGGGGAACGTCTATATAAGGAGTGGTTGTGCAGTATGATGACAATTTACCATTTGTTGTGCTTCTGTGCCGCTCACGTTCTAAGGGTTAATACGAGGAACCAGGGAGATTTGCAAGTAAAATTGGAAACAATCAGGTAATCTGGGTTGGGAAATGAACGTGAAGAGAACAGAAGAAAAAAATCTGGTGACATTCTTTTTGAGTGAGAAAAACAGGTTCTGTAAATTGCTATGTGACGTTATTATTTGAGAAATTCCAATTTTGACATGAAAGGCAACCATAGAATGTTTGTTGAATGGTTCTCCACCGCCACCATTTTACAGATGCTCACTATGTGTCTGTCTTCAAATGTAAGGTCATGCACCGGGGAATTTTTGCTCCTTGTTTACAGGCTAAATATTTAAAAAATCTGCTCCTGATTTTAATCTGAATGCAAACCTGCAGGAATGCCACTTTGAAAAATAATAGAACATTCTTCCACCTTACTTAACCCCTCCCTACCCTTGCCTCACCTTCTTCCATTGTTCTTCAGGGTCATTGGGCGGCCACTTCTCCCAGCCTGGGGAAGAATAATCCTCTACGGTATATTTCCCGGCGAGGCATTTCGGAGGTGTTAAGTGCATTTGTCTGTGAAAAGGCTGGGGAGATTACAGGGAACTATCAACAGTGTCGCAGAGCTCGTTAGCTTCACAGCGCATTTCCATTTTTACTGGGCTTCAAAACATCACCGGGGACGTGATAGATCTTTTTGTCTTTATCGCCTCTGCCCACATAGGTGGGGAAAAAACAGGCAGAAAAGGTGGCGCGAGGCATTATTAAACGAGTAACTGCGCAGGGCTGCCTCAACGACACGTTTCTCCAAGCATGCAAGATATGGCAGCCGCCTATATTGGCTGGCACCAACAAGCTATTTATTAAGGCCTTCGATATGCGTGCATAGTGCAGCTGTTGGAACAGCTAACAGCTTTGTTCAGTTTTATTTGTAGAGTAGAGTGTTGGTGCAACCAATAGAATTTGTAGTGCCTTTCAATACTGAGAATGATATTAACATGGCGAGGCCTTTAGGAAGAGTGACGGTAGAAACCTTATGGAAGTTGCAATAATGTACAGAAGTAGCTGTAAACTGCATTTCATAATCTATACTATTTTCCAGATTTAAAATAATGATGATCATTTCTACAGTCAGATTTATTGATTAACTTACAACACATGTGATGGGCTCTGGTGTATTCATGAGGACACACTTTCCAACAACTAACCTTTATCAAGGCACACATAGGTTTTAGGATGATAACAAACGCTAACAAATTAATACTAGTTAAAAACATTAAGTTAAGGATAATTGATAGGCCGTTTATTATCAGATAATGAAGCATTTTCCAGAGCACTTGTAATGCTCTTATTAAGTTTATAATCACTGAGCAACAAAGCTGTTGGACTTACAACATTATACAATATACACATTTACCCCAGTTACTGCTTTATAATGTTGTAATAAGGTATTGGTTTGGTAAGCTAACTGTAAGTAAGTGGCTGGATGAGGCATTCAGTTAATAATTACTGGCTTGTTAAGGTTTAATAAGCACATTAAAATAGACGTAGTACTTCCCTATCCTGAACTTCTTACTTTTTAAATTGTATTCTTTTTTATTGTGTGTGTGTGTGTGTATGTGTTGTTTTTGTCACAAATGTTGCTCACTTAGGCATTGAATACGATGGATAGATGCAAGGAAAGAAAGAAAGAAAGAAAGAAAGAAAGAAAGAAAGAAAGAACGACTATACAGCAAAACTGTATTTTCATTGTTCTGGTACTGGCTTTTTATCATCTACCAGAAGTGCAAATAGTAGCACAGTGTAATAATAACTAAGGTGATTTATGGACATTAAAAGAAATTATATTATGAGTAGTGAGTATATAGGGATTATACAGAATGAGGGCTAATAAATACGGGCTGATATGTTTAATACAATGATGGGGATATTAGTTTAGGCCGTTAGGTAACAATATGATATGAATAATATGAATGAATGATACAAGATGAATGACACTGATACTATTAAGATCAGTATTCAATTCAGTGCTGTATGATACAAGTGTTTATGATCCCGTCTCCAGTTTATGATGAAAATGAACCAAAGCGTGTGACGTAGACATCAACGCCCAGCGAGTACAATTAGAGTTATTTCCACTATCAGAGTTCCCCTGTTCCTCTCATGTCAGGTGTTTGTTTCGCTGCCTATTCGATGTGAAGCGAGCAAACATTTCAGGATGCTTCCCGAAGTCATTTCAGGCGAGTTGCAGCTGTCAAACTGTCAAACAGCCCGCTGCCGGAGCAGCAAATGCCACCAGATGTGGATTTGCCTAAGATGAAATAGAACTAATACATATATATATATATATATATATATCTCTGGAAAAAAATAAGAGACCACTGCAGAATGTTTACTTTCTCAGGTTTTTTCTTTTATAGGTGCAAGTATTGAACTGAACGGCTTTTCCTTAGATTTTAAGAACTGCTGACAATATTTCTCCTCATTTCCAAATACAACACAAAATAAGATGAAGTTTACAGAACTTGAATAATTAAAAAAAAATAAAAATCTCCTGTTCACTCTTAAACAAAATGGCAATAATTACCTTTGACGTACTTCTAGTAGTGTTTCACCATCCAACTGGTCTCATTGTGAGAGGAGAGTGTCGATTACAGCAGTGTTTTTATACT
>JBBJLS010000134.1:8373218-8392028 GCA_037577275.1 Bryconaethiops microstoma | reverse complement strand
CCGTGTAGCGTGAAGGATGAACCCAAGCGCGGATAGAAGCGAGAGGGTTGGATAATTCACGCAGTTTGTTCTGCAAACGCTCTAAGAAAGACTTAAGATTCCCACCGGAACCCGTGTTCACAAACATGCAAAGAGAAGGGTAGTGAGTTCTCACGTGAAGTAGATTCACCATCGATGGAACGAGGCAGGAGACCCAATGACTGAGCAAAGAGGAACTACTCACATCCTGTTTATATACCCTGTGATGCGCTCATTTCCTGTGCCCCGTACGTGTCACATAATCTGTGCATATGACAGTACCCCCCCTCCAGGACCGTCTCCCGACAGACCAGGTTGAGAGGATACCCGATGACGGTAGTCCTGTATCAGGGAAGGATCCAGGATGAACCGAACGGGGACCCAAGATCACTCTTCCGGGCCATAGCCTTCCCAGTCCACGAGGTATTGGCTGCCACGTCCTCGGCGTCGCGAGTCGAGGATCCGCCAGACGGTGTAAACAGGACCACCGTCAATAATCCGAGGCGGAGGAGGATCCAGAGCTGCAGGAACCAGAGGTGACGTGGTGAAGGGTTTCAGCTGAGAGGAGTGGAAGACAGGATGAACTCAGAGAGAGACAGGCAGCTGGAGCCGGAAGGTGACAGGGTTGATCCGACGGGTGATGCTGTAGGGTCCGATGAACCGGGGTGACAGTTTCTTAGATTCAGTGTGGAGGTGAAGATTCTGAGTGGAGGGGCAGACCCTGTCACTGACGTGGAACAATCGTCCCGGTGGGTGTTGACGGCAATGCTGATGGACGTAACGTCTGTTGGCCTTGAGGATGGACTGTCGTGCTTGTTCCCAGAGCCGCCGACACCTGCGGACCAACTGTTGGGCCGATGGTACATTAACCTCCGGTTCTTGATCTTCGAACATAGGAGGTTGGAAACCATAACATACCTCAAAAGGGCTGAGACCGGTGGCAGAAGATGTCAGGAGGTTATGGGACAACTCAGCCCAAATGAGGTAGTCGGCCCAGGAGCGCTGTCAATCAGCAACAAAGCACCTCAGGAAGCACTCCAGTTGTTGGTTGGCCTGCTCCACAGTATATTTATGTCCTTTCCTTAAGCTTAGTTGTGTTTTTATGTTCTAGATTATGATTTTACAACTGTGTTAGGATCGGTAAGTGACTTAGAATAGGGTGTGTTTTGACTAACAACAAAATTCGGGTTACATCACTGTCATAGGAAAGATCTGTGTCGTAACATGAGGACCCCCTGTACTCATATATAAAGTTTGCATCACTGATGTCTGTCCAATATTGTCTAATCTTAGTACAGCAATAGCAAAGGTGTAATCTTCTTTTAGTTAAAGGTGAACCCTCAGAAGTAACAGAAAATGACCTTAGAGAGAGTCTTAGTCTATTTAATGATTTTTCTTTTTCTGCAAACCAGTTTGTAAACTCGGTTGCAAATGTTTTTTTACTAAGTACAGAGCTTTCTGACATTCAAAGTTGGCAATCCCCTGACACTGACTCTGACTACAACTGGCATATTACTGCAAGATTTAAAAAAAGCAGTGAACTATGAGTCTATTCCAGTATGTGAAACATGTCTATATTTAATGTTGGCACTGAGCCTGCTTCACGCACAGAGTTCCTCAGGCTGGCACTAAGCAGAACTCAACCAATCTGGCAGTGTGGTTTCCACTACAGGTGCCTCTATTTGTTTCCCACTCAAAGCCCACTGTTTGATACCTAGCATGTCCTGAAGTGTTCAGAGCGGGGGACCTGCAGGCCTGGAGGTTGGCGCATATTTGCATATTTGTGCGATATTACATCAACGGACTGGAAGAGAGGATAATATTAGCCGTATCTCTCTTCCGCCCTTCCCCCTCTTTACCAGGCATTCAGAGACTTAAAGGCGTTCTGACTTCGTGTCATTCTAAGCCGCAAAGAGGATTACATGTACAAATCCAAACAAAGCAGCCGAGGTATATAGAAGTACACCGTCACACCTAGCAGAGGACGGATATTGGAAATAGTATTACAGGGACATGCTGTAAACAGCGTGTATGTTCTCAATCAAACACAAACAAGCGTCTCTACACCCAGGTTGCTCTTCCAAGTTTTAAAGAGGCCATTTTTTTTGTTATTTTTTCTTTGTTTATTTTTGGCATTTAGGTCTGCTCATTATTGTGGGGTATTTTGTACCAGAAAGGGTCCTTTCTGCATGACCAAACCTGCTCAATCATTTATTTGAACAAACAACATCAAGCTCCTTACAGCAGTGATCAGCAACCCTGTAGAGTTTAGTTAAAACCTGCAATAATACACAGCTTAACACTGCCCATGTTCTGGAATAGTAATGAAACATTGACAAAAAGATGCAGGTGATACCGGATCTGCGCTACAATGCGTTCATCCATCGAAAATGCTTTTAGCGCTGAAGTTCAACTTGCCAGTCATTATCCCATTTCTTCTTTGGCTGCACGCTAAAATCATAGAAGAAATTAGCCATCACTTCATATCAGTTTTGTTTTTGTACTCTTTTAAATTGTATGAAGAGTTATGTTTGGGAGAGACTGAGGAGGAGATCTGAGATAATGGCCAAGAGTGGTAGCTAGACAGCTTTCTGGGCTGACCGCCTCAGTGAGGCATGACAAAACTACAAGCCTTCCTGGGTTGGTCACCTTAGTGATGCTATGCTGCAGCTACATGACTTCCTTCCAGACCAGCAGACTGCAAGACTTTGCAGGTGCGAGGCTTCCCAGGCTGAGAGTGATTTCTAGGGATTCTTTCTGAGCAGTAGTTCTGTGTCATGTCTGGCCCTCAGTTTCCCATTTGCCAGTTGTGTGCTTGTGTGTTGTGGGTTGTTCTGTTTACTGCTGATTGTGAAGCATCCTTGGGTTTGGGAAAGGTGCTATGGAAATTAAACTACTACTACTACTACTACTACTACTAATAATAATAATAATAATAATAATAATAATAATAATAATAATAATAAAACTGTTGTTGTTGTCGCTGCTGCTGCTAATCTTGTGTTGACATAAACATAGGTCTAGTTATTGTATTGGTTTTCATGATATAACAAAAACAATGCATTCTAAATTGACTGCTTTGCTGCTTAGTTTGGACTGGGGCATGGATGGTGTTTAACGAACTAAATCAAGGAATTTTTTATTTTCTATTTCTATTTAAAACAAATCCCTTTTTTAAAAAAATTACACCCCAAAACAACACAGTGTAGTCGTCAGCATGCAATATTGATTCTCTACTGTTTGTTTCTGAAGAAATGCCAGCCGGGCCGTATTCCCGAAATAGATCCAGCAAATTCCTGCCAAAATAAACTTGAATTTTTAAGTTGGGCGAAACAAGCCAGAGTGGATGAGCATTCATTGCAAAGGCACCGAACTCGAGAGGGGGAGAGAGGATGTTACACTGCGTTGGCCAATGCTGGCAAGAAGCCATTACTGGCAGGAACCGAAGCAGCAGGAGAAAGTTGCGTATTTACATGCCAAATGAATATGCGTGCATGCCAACTGAATCTGCGTCATGGAGATGAGCTGTGGATGGCAAGTGGGCGGTGAATCCAATCGACCCCAATGGACATGCAGTGATGAGGTCATTCCGGAGTAACGAGACATTGACAAAAAGATGCAGGTGGTACCAGACCTGTCCTACAACACATTCATCCATCGAAAATGCTTTTGCAGTCACTTTAGCACCGAAGGTCGTCCTGTCGGCATCTCGGATGAATCATTATCCCATTTCTTCTTTGGCTGCTCACTACAGTGGTAGAAGAAGTAGCTGTCACAGCGGGTTAGGCAAGAAGCAGTTAAAGGAACACTTCACCCAGAGATGCTAATATGGCTTTCAGAGGATGAAAGCTGTCAGGACGAGTTAGCCTGGTATCATTTATGTAATGCTAACTGGCATCAGCTAGCTTTCATTCACTCATTCATTCATTATTCGCATCCTTAGCAGAAGAAAACCTTTAGCCTGGAATATCAGTCCTGCACCTTACCTACATGCTTCATGGTTTCAAGGAAAAATGTTAACGCTTTCTAGCAATTCTGTATTCATGATGTTGTCTAAATGCTTTCATTATGTGACATACATAATACCTTATAATACAAAAGTCTGAAAAAGTTACATTTATAATGCATGATATAACATAACATCAGGATTGAAAGTAACGAATGAAATTTTCTCAATCGCTTAAAACTCCTCCCTACCCACTTAATTTTTACACATTACATGCACAAATTTTACAAAAGGCTAAAAAATGTTTGTTAATGCTGTGTTAGAGACTTCAAACCTGTAATAAAACATTCCGCTAAATGTCTTGAAAATAATCTACAGTGTTTTTAAAAATAACTAATATTACTTAATATGCAGTTATCATGCATTACAACATTAGTGTTTATAATGATCCTATGAACAGATATAATGTTATATCTGTTATGAACTGATGTTATAATGTGTTGCTGAACCTGAACTCATATAAAGTTGCTTCATGAGGTGTTATGCATGTATTTCTAACTACTCAAGAAACTGTTTAATTGCTTATGATAAGTACTTTAAGGTATTATGAATATGCCATCTAAATGCATCTATAAAGCATTTTGAATACAAGATTCATAGGAGGTGCTAACATAGGTTCTCACTTTATTTACAATAAAAACATAATCAAATAACCCCATTATCACAATTGGGGTCAATGGCGTGCACAAGTAAATTCAGGTCAGTAGTTCAGTGGTCTGAAGAGCATTGGACCGCTGGCCAGAACTTACCCACTGGTTTTTGGACCATTTGCCAGAATTTACACACATTTTTTAAAGTTAAACACAACAATCCAACTATAGATGCCTTCTTTACATTATTGTGATTAATGGATTCATGTATTCTGGATACAATGGAAAAATATTATACTAGGATTATGTCAGGAGATTAGGAAGATATTATGTGCCAGTAATATCTACTAAGACAGCATTAACACACTCATTTCAAGGTTATGTTTGATTGTGGTTTCAATGTTCTAGTTCTAGCCCTAGCTCTGCATTTGAAGCCCACCGTTGGAACTAGCCCCAGCAATTCATAATCCCCTATGGAATGTCCTTGCAAGGGTTAAAAAACCATCCACTGAATGATCGCTTTAATATATTGTTTAATATCAGTCAATGCAGTCCATATGGAATCAATATAACTTCAAAGAATATAAAGGCAATGTATTATCATAAAATCACATTCAATAAGGTGCTGAAGACCTTCCCTAGAGAGTGATCCACCCCAAAGCAACAGTTTAGGGCTCTTGTTTTCTGAGAGTTTCGATACATTTTTCACTACAGCAAACATGAAGGGTGGCTGAAAGCTAAAATATGTGTCATGCCTGAGGGAGACAACACGCTAGTCTGCTGGGTCAGCTTTCCTTTTCTACTGGGGAGAAACACGAAGAGAGAGACACGAGGACCAATAGGGAAACACAAACAATCAAACTGAAATAAGGCTTAAATCATGGAGGAGAAGACACCGCTGAAATCTCCAGCTGGCTGCAGGTGCGTTGCCAGGCGCCCTTCCAAACAAACCGGCACGTGGAGACAGGGGACGTGACGGGGTAGCCCCACTTCAGAATTCCGGTGAAGAAATGTGGGCATCCAACACTGTAAAAGTGCAATATTTCAATCAAAAGTGCTTTCAGTGTCCTGATCTGTTGTTCTAACCATATACTGAAATATTGGCCTCAAGTTGGCCTCAAGATACAAAATATGATATGATGCAATAGGATTGTATCCCTTTGGGTTTGAGAAAGGTGCTATGTAAATTATACTACTACTACTACCACTACTACTACTACTACTGCCAATAATAATAACAGTTATTATTATTATTATTATTATTATTATTATTATTATTATTATTATTATCCGTTTTGATTGGCAGCCTTTACTGAAACCTTTATCATAACTTCAGGGTGAGTGGGATGAGCTAATCTGCTGTTTACTTAAAACACTTTAAGTACCTAAAATTTTCATGACATCACAAAAACAATGGATTCTGAGTCGGTTGCTTTGCTGTTTTGTTTGGACTGAAGCATGGATGGTGTTTATCGAACTAAATCAAGGAATATTTGATTTTCTATTTCCATTTAAAACAAGTCGGAATGGATGAGCGTTCATTGCGAAGGCTGACAAGCTGACAAGCTAGCTATGACATAATATGATAAAATATATGATGCGATAGGATTATATCTTTACAAACCAAATAGAGCAAAAATATGGACCACCAAGCTTTGAGGCCTAATCAGAGAGCCACTGTTTTAGGGAACAAAGAATTCATCCATGGTTTGTCTGGTTTGATACCTTTTTGTGAACGGTAGGAATTAATACCCTGTAAAAGAACTTTCTCAGCCTTGTTTGCATTCCTCGCATGCAAAACAGGCTCTCAGTAATCTCAGCACCCTGCTAGTCAGTTTTGTAACCAAACGAGTTATCTTTGGCCCCCTGTCATTTTGGACGACTCAAGGTCCAAACTATGTGGCTGGAATTTGGAGGGTGGGTAATTGTCTGGCCTCTGGCTGCACCATCGCTGAGCACTGTCGGCGGCATTGTTGGCCGTATCTTGGAATCAGACCATCCGTGTTGGATTCCTCCACATCTTGAAATGGTGGCGGTTGTCCAGGGAAACCCAAGTAATAAAAAACAATTAAACTTCAGAAGGTAATAACTAGCAAAATGAAACACCCTGGTGGGCCACCCATGAAATTAGCATTAAAATAACAAGCCATCATGTATCGTCCTCCCCTCCTGTCAAAATGGCTAAATAAATAAATAAATAAATAAATGCATGAGACCAAGAGGGGATTTAAGAAGAAGTGAGAAATGGCTCTCAATAAATTACGTCTGGTAGTTACAATTAGTCACACTTCAAAGGCTCAATTTTGTTTCAAAATTGGATTTTAAACATTTTCAATGTGATAAAAATTGAGATCAGGACCCCTTCAAAATCTGGGAGCCCGTGCCATAATGCTGTTGACGTTGACGGAGAGGCCGTGCCCCACCCCGCCAAGTCTCCCCAAAACTGCACCCCCACTCAACTCCATCCCCCACACACCACCACCACACACACAAACACACACACACACACACATACACGCACCAAAAGCAGCTATAAAGGAGGCAAGTGCTATCTGGGCCACTACACCCTTCGATTGAGTTTCTCTCTCCAATCGTCACCCGCACTTCTCTCCCTCTCTCCGTCCGCCTCGTCACAAATCACAATCATTCTGAATCCACTCTCTGAGAAAAGTACACACTTCAGTGGAGGATTGAGCGGAGCGCGTAAGCAGAGCTGCGTGATTGTGGGGCTTTCACGGGTCATGTCCCTGCCTTTGATAGCAATAAATAAGCCATCCCGCAGACTCTGGTGCAAGGTTCTTCTGAGTTATGCAACTCGGCTTCAAACGTAACTTTTCAGTCTGCTCTTTCATCTCTTTATCCATGAACCTTCGTTCTGTCCGTGACTTGTTGATGGGCTGTGTCTGTCCGTTGCACTGAAAAAGGGAACAGAGGAAGGAATATGCAGGTATATGTTAAAAATTACACCCAGCATCCTGCTGGAGGTCCTATAACAGTAGGATTCGGGACGTCCTATTACAATCCCATCACAAGGGGCAGCTGGTGGTTAGGGTGTTGCCTCTGAAGGTTGTGATCTGAAGTTTGTGGGTTTGAATACCAGGACTGCCAATGGCACCACTGAGGTTCCCTTGAGCAAGATACCATCCCCACACACTGCTCCCCGGGCACTGCCCACTGCTTCACTTGGTGAATGGATCAAATGCAGAGAAGATTTTCACACTGTTCACACTGTGTGCTTTGGTGTTAAGGCGTGACAACAATGACCACTTTACATTATAAATTATGTATTATAAAATGTATCCTAATATTGCGTTTCTGGGTGGACTAGAAGAATAGCAGCATTGAGCAGCATTGAAAAAGTCGCTAACAGGCTAACGTCTGGTAAACCTACTTCTATTAATTCTTAAAGAAATAGTTTTTGTAAAAATTGTTACTCACTCAGATATAATCAATCCAAGAGTCCATTTCTTCATTCAGATCTGAAGCTACGAGGCTAACATTGCTAACAAACACTAGAAGTGGATACACCCCCAAAACTGTTTATCAATCTCTTAAACCTGCATTTAGCTCTTCACTGAGGTGGTGCAGACTTGTGAATGTGGTTTAAGGTGTACTATGACTTACTGTGAGCTACACAACTCCAGCCCCATCTAAGAGCCATGTTTAATTTTCACCATTGCGTTATAAAATCAAGCAAATCAAATGAAAAACATATTGACCATCTTTTATTGATTTTCCCTGTATTCATTTATTCCTTTTTTTTCCTTTTACTTTGTTTTTTGCTTCTTACTATTTTTATGCATAATATTTTTATTCCATTCCTGTAAAGCACATGAATGGCCTTTGTGTATGATAACGGGGCTAAATGAATAAGTTGTTTTTTGTATTATTTTATTAATGTATTTATTTATTTAGCTTTTTTTAGTTTCTATTATTTGTATGCTTAATATTTTATCCTATTCCTGTAAAGTACATTCAATGAACTTTGTGTATGATAATGGACCATATATTAATAAACTTGATTTGGCTTGACTTGACTTGACCAAAATAGGTATGAAAACGGCCTAAATCCGCTTTTCATGAAGCGTGCAATTGCTCAGAAGAAACACTCATGGCATCCATGCTCAGGAAAGCATAGTATAGAGCAATTTACATGAAAGCAAGCAAATACTGTCAGGCCGTTCACCCTGTACCTGATAGCATTGCATGGTCTGGGGCTGAGGTAATGCTCCTCAGAAACATGAAAGGACTAAGCAACAAACCTTTGAACAGTACCTGGAAAATGGTATCTTGTGTAATTTATGGCGGAGCTTTCCCAAACTATGCTGGAACCAACCAGCCAGCTCTGAAATAGGCTCACATGTCTGAACCTGAGTTAATCACATGCTCCTCAGGTTGCCTTCTGACCCCTCAGGCTTTGGCGTTATAGGGAATCCATCCGCGTCAATGGTTTTCTGTGTCAGGCCAATCAGGAGACCACGTCTTCCCTCCGGCCTTCTCTGTTAAAAACCAGGGTCAAAACCAGGGTAACGGTGATGACAGAGGTTAAAATACGTGTACGACTACATGCGCACAAGTGACTAATGATGAAATAAAAGCATTTTGATAATGAGATGGCTCTCTGGTTTTTACCTACCAGGTAACCTTTCAGCTGCAATAAAGGGTATAGATTCACTGCCTCTGAAGAACCTTATCTAACTAGTATGTGGTTTAAATGTCACACTCTTTAAGATGTCTTTATATTAGAGAATGGGTTCCACTGACGGCAATCTTAGCTTTATGTGCATTATTAAGCCCCGAAGATTATTGAGAAAGGCTCTAAAATGGAACAGCATACGAGCAAATCACAGAAAATCTCATAGTGCACTCATTCTTGTGACATGCCATCAATCATCTTAAATCGTATCAATTATTTAAAGGGGAAGTCCAGAGATTTCTCAAAATTGCTATATAATTTAATCATTAAAAAATGTCAGTGAGGTTTGATGTGAAATGCTCCATTGTAGAGAAGGCAAATCAGAATTATTCACAGTGTTGGTTATAGGAACCAAACGTCGAATAAGTTTAATGCTGTTTAAAGGTGTGTTTAAGAAAGATTGGTTATGAACAAAAATGGTTATGAATAAATTGCCTGATGCCTGAGGTTTTGGCCTAATTGCACATTTTAAAATCTGTTCACGACACAGAGGCAACAAAATAGTCCACTGTTTTAATTTATGTATTTATTTATTTAGATATATAACTTTATTTTGCCTTCCTTAACATTACATATAAAACCTTTGTGGGTTTCACAGGTTGTTTTGTATAGTAAATAAGATAGAAACCTCATAACCTCTGGTTCCCATCACCAGTGTAAAGCAAGTTTCTCTATGAACTTCTCAAATTTCATATCAAACCACTGTGGCTTCACGGGTTAAAAAAGTTAAAGGGTCAATTTTTTAATTTATTTGTATTTTCTGGTATTTTCTCCGAATGACAGGTCCACTGAAGACATTAGAATTTATAAATCATTTCTACATGACCATTTTCTAACCTCTCCTTATTTCTTAGAATTAAACAAGCTTTTCTGTACTTGTTCACAAAGGTGTCCTTTAATATGCATTTACCCAAAGTGGCTTACAATTTGAAGAAACATTCAAGTTTCAAGACAGCGTGAGAACCACAGGAGAGTTGTACGTGCTAAAATCTTTATGTAGGGAGTAATGTAAGAAGGGTTCTTCAGGACTCATCGATTCATTTTTATTCATGCAATCACCATTTCCAGTTTAACTGTTTTCCAAACCAATTATTTTACTTTTGTGGACTTTTCACTAAAAAAGTGGTTGTTCAAGGGTTCTTCAATAAAGGCAATGGTATCTAGAACCCCATGGCTTAATGAACCCCTTGAACCACTTGTTGAATGTCTCATCTCTTCTATATGTTGGTGGAATCACTTAAATGAGGTTCTAGAAAGAACATTTTTCAAAGTGAAGGCCCACATACAGCTCACATAAAAGGAAAGAAATGAATGGGTTTTGAATATTACGATAGAACAGAAACTGAAATGTTCGTTCTGTTCAGGAGCTGATTTTTCAAATTTCATTTCTAAGCCCTGTTTAGCACCAAACTAGGTGTTGCATCTATTCAAGGAGACGATTTTTGGGTTCCGCCTCTACCTACAAGGCAGTTTTTTTTATTGAAAAATGTGATGCACTGCCATTTTGATCATCACGAGCTATCCTAGTCATATTTCAACCATTACATCTTCTGCTCTGTATCTGTGAAAGAGGACCATTACTTCACTCCATTGTAAATGTGTGTATGGATGGGACATCGTCATTCTTCTTGATCTTAATCTTGAACTATGGAACAGTCCTTTTCTTCCAAAGTAGCTCCACAGAACATAACTGTGACAAGCTTTTCCGTACTTGTTCACAAAGGTGTCCTTTAATATGCATAAAAGATGAGGAGATAAGGAATTTTGCACTGAGCAAAGTTATTCAATGAATGTACTCAAATGTGTACACTACTCCCCTAATAATAAAATCCATTAAAGAAATAGCTCAGTCAGTAATGTTAATGCTGCTACCAGTGAATGAAAGTCAATGGTCACTGATTAGCATCATTTAAATGATGTCATGCTGGTGACTAAGAGCTTCCATTCATTGTTAGCAACATCAGCGTGAAAGGCTGCAGTTCCTTTAAATCCACGCGATTATTTGCCAAAGTAAGCAATGCATAATGCTGCAAATGTGTTGAAAAAGGCATTTTATTTATGTGTAAATGATGCACATGTTCAAATCAAGTCAATTCAATGCATCGCTCTTGTCAGCCTGGATTGAAGGGCTCGAAAGAATCACTGCCACTCATAAGAAGAAGCTTTTTATTATAGATTGGGTTCATATAGAATCCAGACGACGCTTCACGGCAAAATCCAGCAACAAATCTCTAGGAGATCCCAGGCTGAAATATTAAAGGTTGAAGTTCTCCATTCAAATTTGTCTGCAAAGCTGCTCGGTATCCTTCAATGGGCCACTTAGAGAAGGCATGAAAATGTTTCTTGTCATTAGAGGGATACTCTTGAAGATGTCATGCTTGGCTTGGTTTAATATCCCAAATAAACCACAGAGCCTAGTTCATTTCCTTCTCAGATACACAGACATATGATGCCGCTGCTGTATCTGTGCTTCACTGGGATACAGCATATTGCACTGAATAGCTTCTCAGTGCACAGCAACTCAAGTGTGTGCATGTGTGTGTGTGCGCGTGTGTGTGTGTGCGCATGTGCATGTGTGGTGGGCTTAAGCATGACTCACTCTGTATTTTCTATTGACTCAACAAGGCTGCGTCATTGGCTGTCTCGCGCTGACAGAATCCAATAGACTGACTCTTTGCAAATGCTCTCGGGCTAGGACAAGAAAGCCTTGTGTGTGTGTGTGTGTGTGTCTAAGTATTTCTTGGAGAAGATAGGCCCAGATAACAGCATTAAAAAGTAGAGCCTTTAGCACTATTTACCGATAGGAATGGAGACACTCAAAGAGGATGCCACTATTCACCACGGGAGACAAACGTCTGCTCTATGATGAAATAACAGCGCAAAAGAATGCCTTTGCTGCAATATGCGTGAATCAGCAAAAAAATAATAAAAATCCACACATTCAGGATGTGGAATTGCATTTACCTTTTCGGGGTGAAAGGCACGCTTTGATTATGGTAGAACACACTCATTTTTCCTTCTGAGAGCCACTGCAGGGCTCAGCACTGAATGCCGCACTGATGACAAAGTTCTGGAAGCTTCAAGGTCACCCTGTGGAGATATACAGTACCTGAGGAAGAAAAGGAGAGAGGAAGAAAGGGAAAGGAGTGTCAAGAGAGCACTAGAGAGCCAGAGGGGTCACTTTAGCCTTTGCTGCTAGAACCTTATAACCCTGTGCCAGAAAGCAGTCGCATTTAGCCGAGAGGTAGTGGATAAGGCTAGGTATGCTTAGCTTACAAAACATGCTATTTTAGTTTTTGGTTAATTTAACACAACCAACAAGTCATAAAAGGAATAAGAATGGATTAGGATGGGGCTGATTTACCTCTAGCCCAAGATGTACAATCACATAGCTTGTCTGTGATTCTGGGTCAAATGTGCTGTGATATTTTACATGTTGTACAGTTCGTTCTCCATATGAAGTCATGTTCAGGCCTGTAGGAGCCCATTTTTACATTATCTGTTTAAATGCTAACAGTGATGGTATAATAGCTGTGTAAGGATATTTGGAGGCTGATTTACCTCAACAGGTCATAAGAGGAACAAGAACTGATTAGAAAGTGGCTTATTTACCTCTGACCCAAGCTGTAGAATCCCATAGCCTGTCTGTGATTCTGGGTCAAATGTGCTGTGATGTTTTTTATGTAGTGCAATTTGTCTCCATTTGGGCTAATGTTTAGGTCTGTAGGAGCCTGTATTCATATAATCTGTTTAAATGCCAAGCTAACATTGATGATATAATAGTTGTATAAGGATATGTGGAGCTTGTAACTGCTTGTAACGGACATTCAGTGAATATATATGTTTGTATATTGCTGTTTTACACAGTCCATGAATGTTCTGTTTATGTTGTAGATGATAATGTGCATTTGCTGCCATGAAATACAGAGATGTTGTACAAACCGAACATTTAAACACTTAAATGACCATTAGTTGCTAGACCACTCATTTTATTGTTCTATTGCTGTAGTTGAGGACTCATGCCACATTCTGTGAGCTGCTGATTGGTATTATTAGCTGTTTAGTAATCATAGATTAGCCCTCCTATTCAATATTATGACCATTCATCACTGAATGGAGCCTCAATAGTCTCAGTTCACTCAAATCTGAAACTTATGTTGTTTCTGACACTGCGTGACACTGTTATATTTAAAAATGGACAATAGGTCACTTATTTAAAAACTTCATTGTCTCTAATTGCAGAGACCACTGGCCAGTAAGCATCAAGAAACAGAGAATCAAAGCGGCCCAGGTGCCTTCAGGCAGTCATTCTAGCTCTAGCCATATTTTTTTCTGGCCATTGTTATTTGAGCGTGTTGCACTGCCTCTGATACATGGCATAGCTAACTGGAGTACTTGAGTACTCTTGAGGCCTGAGGTGTGTCCAACATTTATTCTAACTAGGTAGAACCTAGAGTGTTTTCCTTAAATGAGACGCTTTCTGTCTGCTCCACCTATATTCAGACCCCTTACCAAAACCAGTTGAGCGCATTTACAATTTAGCCGATGCTTCCCCAATTAGCTTGTGCATAGAAGGGCCTTGGAAAAAAAAGAGAAATCAATTAGTGCCCTTATTTGCAAGCTAATTCGCAACAGCTGGTTGGCGGGTCTTGGGCGACAGGTATTCCGCCTTCCAGATTTTATCCCAACTATTTGTTAAGGCCTGAGTGAACATTCTCACATGGTTTTGTTTGTGGGTCATGAAGCAACAAACCATTTTCCAGTTAGCATTTTTAAATAGGAGAATTCACATTTGGACCTGTTTGGACTATTGTGGGTAAATATAACGGATTGTTTGAAAATTGCACTAATTCCGGTGTGTGTGTGGACATGTTTTTACATTACATTACATTCATTTGTCAGACGCTTTTATCCTTAGTGGCTTACAATTTGAAGAAACATTCAAGTTTCAGGACAGTGTGAGAACCACGGGGGAGTTGTAAGTGCTAAAATCTTTATGTAGGGAGTAGTGTAAGAAGGGTTCTTCAGGACTCTTCTTTTTTATTAATGCAATCACAATTTCCAGTTTAACTGTTTTCCAAACCAATTATTTTACTTTTGTGGACTTTTCACTAAAAAAGTGGTTGTTCAAGGGTTCTTCAATAAAGGCAATGGTATCTAGAACGCTGATGGCTTAATAATCCCCTTGAACCACTTGTTGAATGTCTCATCTCTTCTATATGTTGGTGGAATCACTTAAATAAGGTTATAGAAAGAACATTTTAAAAAGTGCTTAAAATAAAAGGATTCGATTATTTTTATTTTTATTTTTTCATTTTAATTGCTTTACAGCCATATAGAAGCATTTAATCAAAGTGAAGGCCCACATACAGCTCACATAAAAGTAAAGAAATGAATGGGTTTTGAATATTACAAATGTCTGTTATAATTTCTGTTCTAATTATTAATATTAGAACAGAAACTGAAATGTTCATTCTGTTCAGGAACTGATTTTTCAAATTTCATTTCTAAGCCCTGTTTAGCACCAAACTAGACGTTGCATCTATTCAAGGAGATGATTTTTGGGATCTGCCTCTACCTACAAGGCAGTTTTTTATTGAAAAGTGTGATGCACTGCCATTTTGATCATCACGAGCTATCCTAGTCATATTTCAACCACTGCATCTTCTGCTCTGTATCTGTGAAAGAGGATCATTACTTCACTCTATGTAAATGTTTAAATGGATGGGACGTCATCATTCTTTTTGATCTTAATCTATTGAACTATCGAACAGTCCTTCTCTTCTGAAGTAGCTCCACAGAACTGTGACCAATCAACAAGCTCTAAGAATCAACAAAATGGCCATTCCATCGGCTATGCGTTTTCTTCTCTGGATTTCATTCTCCACCAATCAATGAAGGCTGGAAAGACATTGAAAAGCAGGTTTTTATCTTCCAGAGATTGGGGAATTTTAAAAATCTTGTCACTTAGGTATTGTTCGGTCTCTATTTAGAGGCAGATTGGTCTGCGTTTTCCTGAACCTACTGCAGAGGGTGTTTTTTTTTCCCTTATAGCGTGTCTGGATTGCTGATAATTGCTCCAAACGTAGCTGGGCTGATAGCAGAATACCAGGGGAGCCCGAGGGCGATATCAGGGGTTGTTAGGAGTCTAACAGTAAGTGGTTGGGTCTCGGAGGTGCAGGCCTTGTCGGCGAGAGTCTGATAATCTCCCTCCCGTTGGAGTCTTGTGTCTCGCTTTATCAGTCGCAATTAGCAGGCCAAGGTATATTCTTGGGCATGCACATGGACGTTTCCCCCCTTCTAAATTTATTTGTGTTGCGAGGCATGGGACAGATAGTGGTGATTGACTTGAAAGCTAACCAGGCCAGCCTGAGGACAGAGGAGGAGGATAAGGCTTGTTTTAGCCTAACATGAGTGTCCTGCTGTGCAAAACTCAAAGCTTAAAGCAAACTCAGACTTTCGGAGTTCTTTAAATTATTTACAAATTTACTCCGAATGTGGTAATAATCAAAAAATGGGATCAAAATTTTGCAAAACTGTCCACGTTTATCCATAAAATCAGACAAAAAGCAGCAACATACTTTTTAAATTATGTGCAGTTATGTGCAACGATTTTGGCAACCTGGACAAACTACATATTTCTACACGAAAGTGATGCATCTTACTATTTGCAGAATTTAACATATTGAGAAAAAAAAACATACAAATGCTGAGGCACATTTTATGCTTTGTTTTTTCTACTCGGATATGTAGAAATTGCTATAAAATCCCTCAAGGGATTACTTATGTTCAATCATCGAAACATGCAAGTTGACCCACGTGTTTAAACATATGCATACAACTGTATCTCAAAATGGTATAGTAGCCTAATGCTAATTTAAAGTAGAAGTTTCCAATTCTCTAACCCCCTTACACAAAGAGCAAGCAGTTTTATTGTTATTTGTTAAATATATTTATATATAGTTTTTTTTCCTTCCCCTGAGTAAAGAGCCCATGTTAGCATCACAACAGGAAAGGACTTACAATATAAAGCCTGTAAAAATACAGATTTGTGGCGGGACTGTCCTCCCACAGTCCACAGACCTGCACAGGTCAATTACAGATGCTAAACTGCCCCTTGGTTGGGGCCCTGTGATGGACTGGCGAATTGTCCAGAGTGTTTTTTCCAGCACCTGAGTGCTAGGATGACCTCCAGCACCCCCTGTGACCCTGAAATGGCTTGGATAATAAATGAGTATAGATTTGTGGGAACTGTTTATAAACAAATTAAAGAGCATCTTTCAGGCTCCATATAAAAACTGCCCTGCCCTGAACCTAAAAGGTCTCATTCTGAGAATCATAATTCACTGTTTTCTTTTCAGCTAGCCAATTTTCCTGGAACGGTGCATGATTAATCATAATTTAACATCAAATGGGTATGGTCCTTGGCGACTGCGCTTCAGGAGGACACATTTGTACCTCTCGCTCGCGTAACTCTGTTTGGATGGAGCTGCCAGAAATCAGCCGCAGACGGTCTGCAGGCCCCTGATTAATTGCACCTCGCTGGAGAGATTACTACATGAGGAAATTAATAATTCTACGTTTGCTTCTGTTTATTTTTTATTTTTTTTAAAGATTAGCGGCAGTGGCATAAACAGGCAGGGCAAGAGAAGCGTCTCAGAGGCCTGACCGCTTCCCACCTGCTCTTTCTAGGGGTTTCTTATCTAGCAAGCAGCTGCTTTGTAGTTATTTCATGAAGATTGCTGCGGTGGGCTCAGCAGGGCTTAACCTCAAATCACCTGAGAGGTAAGCTGGTTTTCAGCCATGCATTCCAAAATGGCCCAAATACACTTTGGCATTAGCGCAGCCTACTTTATACCCCTGCCACCCTCCGGGTTAAGGGGATGGATGCTGACTTGTTACAGTAAGCGCTGAAATGCAGAAAGAAAGAAGACTTACTTTTGGCTTCAGCCAGAGCCTCAAGGTTAACTGCCATTCTCTCACAAACAAATTGAGGCACTGATCACTATGGGGCAGAAGCTCTGGCAGAGATTGTTGTTCTTGTTACTGTGGACTAGAGACTCTCAAACTACTCCTCAGACTCCAACAAAAACTGCCTCTACTGACTCTTGACTCTACCTCCTCACTCAGACTTCACGGAAAAGTACCACTACTGACTCTTAACTGTTCCTCTTTGCACTCAGACTAAAAAAAAAAACTACCGCCCTTCCTCCTCACTTAGACTCCAACAAAAACTGTCACTATTGACTGTTTCTCCTCACACTGACTACAACACACTCTACCTGCCATAGAGACTCACTTTCCATTTCAGACATAAAACAATGCCTTTAATGATGGCAGTTTTCTTTTTCTCTTAAAAGAATCCACCTTGGCCCAAAGATGGTTCGAACAAACTGAAAAACTGAATTTATATTTAAATATATATGTTTTACATTAAAAAATATTCTTATCTTCGTTTTCACCATGCCAAACATGGGGACAGCAGCGACTAGACAAGTGAGTTCAGTTTTGCAAAAGTTTACAAAAATCAGACCAGACAAACGAAAATGATCTGCATCGTCATGTGTGATTATGTGCATTATTGTCTTATTATTACATACAGTAGTTTAATGTGTGCAAATATTTTTTATTTTATTTTATTTTATTTCGTTTTTACTTTGTCATTTATATTGTTCCTGTCTCTCTGTGTGTTTGTGCAGTCGTAACATAAGCATTTTCTTCGGGATCAATAAAGTTCTGATAATGTACCATCTGAAAAAGCAAGACATATACACGTGTTCAAGACAATTTACTGATGTCTGAAAAAATGCTCTTGCTGGGTAAATCTTGTTCTTTCACATATTAAAACATGCTTGTTGAGTGTAGGGGTGAGAATCGAGACCCGGTTAGAACCGGTTCTAATTTTGCGAAGCACCGGAATCGATTACCTCCGGCATTATCGGATCCTCTATTGATTCTTTCAGGCTGTTTTTTTCCTGCGTCGCGATGATGTCACACTCCACGACTCTAATTATCATAGAACAGAGAAAGCGGCCCGCGGCGTGGCTGCATTTTACTTAAAAAAACGACAGTTGTGTTTGTAACCAGTATAGTACTGTTTGAACTTGCAAGAGTGGGAACGCTACCAACATGTTAAAACATTTGAGGTCTCAACACAGCATTAAAATTCAAGGATGTCATGTGTTCGATTCTCAGCGCTCGAGTGCAAGCACCGTGGTTTCCACAGACGAGAGTAACTTTAACTACATTGCCGCTTGTTATCAATACGAATTTATTTTTATAATTATATTTTCATATTTGGACCATATTATTTGTTGTTTAAAGGAAGATAAGCGCATAATTTATTGTTTATATTTACCATGTAAAGGACAAGATTGAGTTCTGACATCTAATAAAACAGCGGCTTTCGAAGCTAAAAGAATTGCCTATGACTACCTTTTTTAATGTAAATACGTAGCTAACCAGGTCTTATTACCTGTCCACAAAATTATGATCAGTTA
>JBBJLS010000134.1:8341915-8370444 GCA_037577275.1 Bryconaethiops microstoma | reverse complement strand
CTCTTCCTGTTTATATACCTACTGCGTGACGTCACTTCCGGTCCCGATCGACGTCACGTGTTCTGGTACGTGTGACATACACTCTGAGTTCTAAGGGTTAAACCAACCTGAGTGCTTTGTTTGAGCCATTAACAACTTCCTCCTAAACTGTAAATGCCAACACTATTAGGGGGTCCGTGGGGAGGTTAGACAAGGCCTCATCCAAAATAGGCTCATTCAAAGAAGTCATTTGATGTAGGAGATTTACTCCACACAGTTACATTCTTAAAAAGAGAAACCTTTCGAATACAATTTCAGGTCAAGGCTCTTGCCGATGCATGTTAACATTATGGGGCCACCACTGGTCAGCTGCTCATGTGAGCATGCTGTGTGTTCCTCCCGCACATCTGTTTAATAGGTCTGGCATGTCATCGCATTAGATGTGCCTTGCAGTTCCAGAACGTTTACTGATGAACCGTTTTGTGAGTGCCACTAATCAGGCTGTGCTCTTCAAGAGCTGCCAGGTCAGTCTTGGCTAATGTAGGTGATTCCAGAAACACAAAGAAACACCTGAGTCTCATTTTGTTCCTGTGGACATTCACGCCTTAATCTCCACACATGTCCCCATAAACTCAAATCAAAGAAATGATTGGCGATAGGTTGGGCCATGTTCTTTGAGTTCTTCACTTTCACATCATTAGTGTGACAGCATCAGCAATTATACCGTTGTTCTTCTTAAGTTGTATTTTCTCTTCTCCTCCTACTGTTTTTAAAATATAAGCAAATCGTCTGTTAATATCTGATGCATTGTATGTGTACATACGTTTTTGATTTTTGTGGTCGGGTCAGCTCTGAAATATATGGAGAGAGAGAAAGAACTGGCAAGTTGTCTTCAGAATGTGTTTTGAAAAGAGTGTCTGTGATGTCGGACGGTTTTGGTGTCCGCTATGCAACAAAAAGCAAAGAAATACAGATGTGAAGAAACAAACACAGAGCAAAACAAACAGCAGACTCAAAAACAGACTCCAAGACACTAAAGCTCAGGTTTGTTATAAAAACAAAATGAGTGTGATTGTTTGTTGTGTTTTTTAAATAATCAGCCTGTGAATGTGGCTTCGCATTCAGCTGTCTTTAACCGTAATAGGCTTGGTAAGAGGCTGCAAGCTCATGCCCTCTGATAGTACAGTGATAAAGCTGTAAAGCTCTGAATCAGAAGATCACAAATTTGAATCCACAGTGCAAGCGATTTGTTTTTAAAACAAACCTTTTTGCCCATAAAACCAAAGTTTGGGTGTTTCCAAATACCGGTTTTATAGCAACCATGCAATCACACTTTGCATTTTCTAGTTACCATATGAGGACACTGATCTAGCCCAACATCAGAATCCACAGCTTGGCCTGCATTCATGGTTCTTCACTGCTGCCACATAAACAGCAGGGTATTCAGACCCTTCATGTTTCATCAAAGAGAAGAGCAACAATGCCTGAACTCAATCCCCCCCAGCAAATGGTTTATTCTTCTTGGAGACCAGAAATTGTGCTTGCTGAATCAAAACAAAATAATTTCAACATATTTGATAGTTTAACTCCCTTTTTGGTGGTAGCCATCAAATGCCATTTTCTTCTGTTTTGAAGGTCCCTCAGTTCGGAGTGAACTGGAATTTTGTAAACATTGTTTTTATTAAGTTTAACCATTTTCTGTTGCTATTTATTCACCCCTTTCCTTAAACACCCAGATGCACACTAGCCACTCAAGAGAGACACAAAATCTCAAATATAATCAGCTAACAGTGTCCTAGTTAATCTGATAACTGATCTGAGTTATGAGGTGAATGTTTTCTTTGATTATACTAATGAAAATAACCAAATCGATTTCAAAATCTTCGAAATAAAAACCAACAACTTGTACTAAACTCAAAATGCTACTTTTCATAAATGACCAGTCGAACCTTCAAATGAAGCCATACGGAACTTAAACACAAGAGAAGTGTCAGATAGTCCCATCCGTCCCATCCAGCCCCCTTTGTTTTCACTATGGTACATGTTTCTGTGTGTGTGTTGAGTTGTCTATGGCATTCCTCCAAAGAATTTTTGGCACTTTCATCTTTAAGAATTTAGACACTCTGAAAAAGTGTTTCCCTCCCCTCATTAGTGGTCAGAAGACACCTCTTTATATCTTCTTTATTTTGGTCTAAAAACAGAACAAACAGCCTTGGCACATAAACGAAAGAATCCTTCCTATTTAGCATTGCCCATGGGACCTCCTCTTGTTGGCTAAACATTCATTCCAGACTTCTAAAAGCAGGCACCAGATTTTGACAACAGTCTGGCCGGCTTCGAAGTAACACCACAGAAGTTAAGGCTCTTTTCTCCCTGGGTTTACAGTGCACTTTATCCTGCTCGGGAATTTACTGCCGTGTGCTTCAGTATGCAAGAAGCCTTTAAAAAGCGGCTTAGACAAGTGCTGATTTGTGGGGGCTAACTGGGAGGAGAGCATTGTTCTGAAGGGGAAAAAAGAACCGGGGGGGTGGAGAGGCATCTGTTGTAGGGAATACACAGTCGGGGACTGTGGCTCGAAAGGGCAGAGAAGAGTGGGCCTGTCAGCACATCTAAATAACAATAGCCGTCCAATAGTGGCCTGGAACCCCTGGCTGCCTGGTGGCATTCAACCAATCTCTCCTCACTCTGAAATTACAAAGAGCTTTGAGCTTCAGGTAATCGCCATTGATCTGCTTCTGCTAGGCCCCATGTCATTGATCCAGTTTGGGAAGACTTTTGGGAAGATTGCTGTGCCACTGTGTCTCTAAGTAGCATATCTTCTTTGGGACAGGGAGATGAGTTTTGAGGTTTGCCAGCACCTCTTGGGTGGGCGAACAGGTGTTTCACTCATTGGTTCAGCTGCCAAGTTTTAGGCGGATCAGGAGCCCAGTTGCAAATTCTTCAAGAGATTACAGTTCAATCATACAAAATTAGCTGCAAGTTTGGTCATACATGTAGGTAGAAAGACCTTTCTTCCCCCCCCCCGTCACTCAATTCAATGCTTGCCAGTGCGGCCGTCTGTAAGCTGATAAACATGACTGAACTTAGTGTTCTCATGCTGAGCTGTACTGCGCCATTACATTGGTTTTTGTTGACCCCATGCTCTGTACCTTTTTCTCTACTCTACATACTTGATCCAATCAACGAAGAGTTTGTTAATTAGCTAATAAGTCTGGTGTGCAAGATGAGATAAATATGAGTGTAACACCGTGTTGCCAGGATTGGGATTGGAAACCCCTGTGTTAATGGCCATTCAAAAAGAAGCAGTGGCACTTCATTTGCTTGCCTTCGTCCTTCCAGACTGATAGCACTGCATTATTATGAGAAGACCTAGGTAAATTAAAGATATATTTTTTTAAATCTAGCAGTCTTAATTCCAAGGTAGTCAAACACACATAGACTTGAGTAATATAAAGCCAGGCGTGATCAGATGTTAATGCCAAATGTAAATGTAGTGGTTGATGAGTAGGTGTTGGTGGTAGCTTCAAGACCTCTCTGTTGGATGTGTCATTCATGTGGGTATTAGTCAAGGCCAAATCATCAAAAAAAAATGTGCACAAGCAAGAACTGTTTGGTTCTTCTAAAGACAGCTTTAATCATGAGCGGCGAAAGCTACATTTATAGCTCACTTTCAGCCCTGTTCAGGGAGTGATGGAATTGATTAACAAAGTATAGTTGATAATACAGAAGCTGCCTGCCTAGTTATATTCACAATGTAATCACCTCCAACCCAAGCGTATCCCATGGTGGTCTATAAAACTGGCTAACAGTTAGCAAACCCGTGTCTATGCGTGTGCACAGCTGGTGAACAAACTACATAGTTCAGCTGAAAGTGGTTTCAGGGACAGATGCTTCAAAAGCTAATTATTCTTACTTGATACAGAACCATAATAAATAGCTACAAAGTGTGCAAAGTGCTAACCACCCAACTCTTCAGTTTGTTCCACAGCATGTGAAAAAAGCTAGGCCTCTTCAGGCTTCTGTTTGTTGTGCTAAGCTAAGCACTTCTTCTCGTATCTTCAGGCTGCTTGCAAAGAGGAAAAAAGTGGTATTGATAAAGTCATCTGACCCCCGGTCATTAAAAAAGAGAGAGGATTAATTGCTCAAATGTTGAACCGGCCCTTTATGGGCTGATGTGCAGCACTGGGCACTCATTGAAAGCTCACAGGAAGGGCTCTCAAAAAGGCTTTATGGAAGACGTAATTGTCCATAATTGTCCATTTTGGTTCATAATGAACTGCCTCTGCTGGGTAGGTCTGAAATTAAAAGAAAAAAAGAAATAGGGCCGCCTCAAGTTACGTAACAAATTATTATACGTTTACAGGAAATATTCGATTTTAGCCAAGACATGTTGTGATGTCAATGGCTTTCATACCCTGTGCTGTATTACACGCTGTTTGGTCAGAAGAATCCACATCTGAAGTCTTTTGTCCTTGAATTATTAGGTGAAGTAGAAGTTTCTACATTGTTCTCGGTGGGATAATGTGTTTTACCACAGTCCCAACATTTTCATGCTGTGATCTGCCCGGTCGTTATGAGGCATGTATGGTGACCCTATGTGAAAGGCGTGCACTTTTGCCCTAATATGTTGCTGTCTCCATACTCACCAATTAAGCACATAATTATCATGTAGAGCCCTCATTTGGATGACATGTCTGCAAGATAGCTGAAGGAGATTATATGTTGCCTAGCAACATTCCAATCCTTTAGCTGTTTTTTCTCCCGGTCCGTCTCTCCTCAGCGGAAAGCGTATGGATTATGCCATCCGCTTTGCATTTCCAACACTGCAGAAAACACCATAGAACATATTGAACATGAGAAGTAAATCATTTTATTAAGCAAAAGAAGTCTGCCAATGTGACAAGCAAAATTTTAGATTTCTTGAATTTAGTGAAGCCAGAAAAAAATGAGCATTTAGATACTTAGATATCTATTGAACACCGCAAAAAATGTTATCAAATGAAAAAGACAATGAATCTTCTTAAGATGCTTAAGACGTATTGTGTGTGTAACTGAAATGACAATAAACCCTTTTGACTTGACGAATAAATCTCTGGTCTAGATATTTCTTATTTTTTGGCTATTTTTCACTTATGATGTAAATTTTATACGCCTTTCTAAGCATGTACATGTTATGCTTAATACTTTTTCTCTTATTGCTACGATTTTTGTAAAACTATAGAATATAAAATCAATTAAGTCTCTTGACAGTGAACATCATACACAGAAGTGTGTTTTGAAGTGATTCGTATGACCTACTGAGCGTGTGCTGCAAGGGAATGGACTGATGCTTAATGATTTAGCGTTAACATTCTCTGTAGACTAATCGATATCCTTGAAGATAACGAGTGAACATCTTCCCCCTTTGGAAAATGTGAAAATATGAATTTCCCCTTCATGCTACTATGAACTCGGGGATACATTCAGATTCAGATTGTGACCGTTAGGTGAAACATTCAGATTGTGACCGTTAGGTGACTCTTTTTGAACATCTTGAAATGGCATTTCTTGTGGGGGTTTCCCAGTGTGCAGTGGTCAGTATCTACCAAAAGTGGTCCAAGGAAGGACAGCCAGTGAACCAGTAACAGCATCCAAGGCTCACTAATGCATGCGGGAAGCAAAGACTAGCCCGTCCGGTCCAATCCAATGGAGGAGCTACTATAGTACAAACTGCTGACAAAGCTCTGATAGAAAGGTGTCAGAACACACAGTGTATCACAACTTGCTGTGTTTGGGGCTGTGAAGTGACAGACTGGTCAAAGTACGCATGCTGACCCCTGTCCATCACTGAAAGTATCTACAATGGGCATGAAAGCATCAGAACTGAACATTGGAGAAAGGGAAGAAGGTGGCTGGACAAACTAACCAGATCCATAGAGGTGCCATCTTGCAACTTACAGGTCAGCATCTGTTGTCTTGGTGCAGATACCACATCACACCTTCAGAGGTCTTGTGGAGTACTGTCTTGTCGTGTTAGAGCTGTTTTGGCGACATACACAATATTAGGCAGGTGGTTTTAATGTTATAGCTAATTGGTGTACTTTCTGAAGCCTAATAAGCACCCTCGTTCATCCCGGAGCTGTTTACCAGTGGCTCTCCAATCTGTGTAAACACAATGCTCTCTGTTTCATCACTTTGCGTCATCCTCAGGCCCTGAAGCACTAATGCAGCTCTAGCCGGAGTTGATCCATCCTACAGCGTTAACGGACAAGTAATAAGCTCTCTCCCACTGAGGAGTGCCATGATCTGGGAAGTGATCAGAAAGCTGATATGAACACACAGATCATGGTGTGGTGGAAATGTCATGGAGAGATAGCTGTGGTGTGAGGGAGGAATGCTTTTAATGGGTGAATGCTTTTGGATTAGCAGAAAAACAGAAAGCGGCAAAAACTGAAGTGCTTAGTGATGTATCGATGCTCCGCCCACAAATGCATTCCCTTGTAGTAACTGTTCCAAAGTTCTACTCAACTATTATATACCTTTCAGGCTAAAATGTCATGCTTCAAAGCTAAGCAATAGTAGGGAGGGTAGAAATGGCACCAAATAACATCAGTTCAAATAAACAACAGAAAACTACGGTGTGAATGTGTTTTACATTTATAATAATCTCCAGATCTGCATATTCTGACAAATTAGTTTTCTCATTAGATTCTCTCATTCTCATGCTCACTACATTGTCTCAGTTTGATTGGGAGATTTCTCTATAGTTTGATCAGCCTCACAACGCAAAAACACCTTTGTCAGCAAAGTATTCCTTTTTCAATTGATAGATCATTTAATTTTTTTCCTTCAGGATGTGAAAAATTTAGGCCATGTAAAGAGCACTGCTTTCTGCTGTCGTCTCCTGGTTTTTTCGAGTCGGATCACAACATAAGTCCAAGTGATTCTACGAGTGCTACTCTTTGCCCAGTAGCTTAAGCTCAATATTGCGCCGCTATTATAGCCAGGAATTCCCATAAAGGATTCACTGCAGTCAATTTACTTACTGTTTACTTTATGGCTCATTTAATTCACAGCAAAACCCAAAGCCTCCTCAGATGATTGCCTCGACTCTTTATAAAGGCAGAGACATTGCATGGTATCATGGACTGCCGGGAACCCTGCTGCATCCTGCTCCGATGCACAGCGCCGGTAATTTCTGTGGTGAATAATGAGTTATCCTGATAAAAAGCCCAATGCTGATAATTCCTCGGTGAGAGGTGACAGTGCTTTCTCTGCCTGAAATTACATTGGAATGCCTCCATGGCCCCGATGCCTTGAGGCTGAGCTTTTAAGGCCCCTGTTGTTTAGCTTTTTGTGGTTCCACATGGTACGACTGTGGCATTCTGTGTGTCTTTTGGCAGTCGGTGCTCGGTTTGTTTTGGGATAAACAAGCCTCTTAGGGAAAGAATGGGAGATCAGCAAGGTGAGACTGCTCTTGGAATTGGCGCCTCGCAGACGTACAAGCTTTCCCACAATGGAGGAGGGCCGTAGGTGGCCTCGGGTGATCGTGACGGCTGCTTTTGGGTGAGTGGAATTCCATGGGCTGGATGAAATGCGTGCTGCTTTCAGGGCAGGGTTATTGAAAGAGCTTCCAGCACAAAGGATCAATGACATGACTTTGCATGTCACCCCATTCTCTGGCCTTAATGAGGCATTCTGTCACCCGAGGGGCAAAAAAGGAGAAAGACAGCGAGAGGGTAATGGCAGGGACAGCCAGGTTCTCACCCACTTTCCCACAGCCTGAGGTAAGAGAAGTGAGGGTGGACCCAGTTGCCTGTTTATGGTGCGACAGTTGCTGATGAATTTGAATGGAGAAATATAAAGATCACAAGAGATGTTAGATTGGTGGAGTTCACTGGTAGCCTAATCTTAGTAGCCTAGGGCGTTTCTAGTTGGTTGATCTCTAAGTAGCCCAGGACTTCTCTAATGATTTGATCTTTCAGTAGAACCAGTTCTTCTATGAGCTGGATGGCACAATGCTTCTATAGTGGGTAATGCTCCTAACAGACTGAGTAGCTTGATGTCCTAGTGACTCAACCATGTATCTTTTTACCTGGAGATCTTTAATTTGCAAATTACACAGTCACCTTTCTTTTAACCTGGCCATCTTTGAGCCATGTCTCCCTTTTGGCCAGTCTAGACACTTTCTGAGAGGCTTATCTTGGAGCCGGGTCACATGATAGTGTTGTGTGCTCTGCACCTGAGAAGGCGGGCCCACCCAGTGCCTATTCTTTTTGTGTGTGCAATGTGATGAGAGATTAGAAGTAGATGAGTGAGTGGTGTGTATGTGTGTGTGTGTGTGTGTGGGTGGGTGAGTGAGTGAGCATGTATTACAGGAGTAATCAGACCGATTAGCTGCCATTGTTTGCTCATTGTTTGCCCAGCTGAATTTTGTGCTATGAAACTTAACTTTTTTTAAATTCAGTTTGTCTCTTCATGCAACTCCATACAGTGTCCAATATTCAGTATTTTAGGATTTTTAGTATTGGAAAAATGGGATGGAATGGAATGGAAAGTCATCAAGCCAATTAACCCTTGCTTTACTGTTTACTGACTGTAAGAGATGTTAATCGGCAAAGTCTTTAGGCGTCTACCGATGCATCACATTTGCCACATCCCAGCTGCCAGTCAATCTGTTTCACTGTCTAAAGTCCCCCTTTCTAAAGAATTACGCATGAAGTGGACAAGCTAGATGAGCTGATTACAGCAAGAAATGAAGATATTCACAGAAGGACCAACTGTGCAAGCAACAGTTAGTGGAGAGAAGAGGCTGAGTGATGACTATTTAAGCTGAATTTGGATGTAATTGGTTGAAACCGCAGATTGAGCGCTTGCAACAGATGTTCAATATGGTAGTGGCTACAATGGAGTAACCCAGATTCATGTTGAGCAGATTTAACCAAGAATGGTTTCTGGTTGCACTTCTTGCTTACCTTCAGTGCATTGTTCTGCCAGTGGACGTCATATGGGCTAACTTACACCGTCTACCAACAAAGACTTTGCATGAATGAAGAAAACAAGTCTGTAAGTAAGGTCATGGAGAGTTAGAGATTAATATCTTTTGAACACATTTGTACTATCTGTACAAGGACAGGATGATATTACAAGGTTTAAATCCAATAAAGCTATATCATCTAATGCTCAGATTAGATTGTCCATCTGATAAACCAGTTAAATGCTAAAGTGACTCATTTCAAGATTTTCTGATGTAATAGCAATGAATCAATAACATGATCGATCAAAATTACAAATTACATTCATGGAACAAACTCTCAGTTGTCACTCAAATTACCCTATGCCTTCCAGCAAATATTTTGGAGAAGTTCTTTGTAGGTTGTCATATGAGTCCAAAATGGACAACGCAAAGGCTGGCGTCGGTTTAGTATGCACAAGCGATCTACGTACGCATAATGCATGATAAGGAACATGCATAATTAAAGCAGCACTCGGTGCCCTACTGTTCGTCTCATTATGTATACACAAGCTGGGTTTTGTCATAAGGATCGTTACTAATGCTGAGTAATATTGGATTTGAACTTCTGCATTATGCATCTGCTATTGGGTTTGAACTTTAAAATGCTGCATTTCATAGGTTACCCATTGAGAAAAGCTGTGATAAATATTTAAAAAAAACCCATAAAACCATCTACCATGGCGCACTGTTGGTTTGTGGTCACATCTATAATGTCACAACAAGGTTAGGTAAAGTAAAGTAAAGTAAGGTGCAAAGTGCAAATCATCTTTGTGTCTAGGACGCAGCTCCAATATTGTATAGGCACCACCTGCCATCTGCTAGTAAACCGTACATAACTACTCTGACAATAGATATATGCATATATATGTGTATATACACATACACACATACATATGTTTGAAGTTTGTGCGTATGTGTATGTGTTTGTGAATGTGTGTGTGTGTGTGTGTGTGTGTATGTTCGTATGTGTGTGTATATATACATGCATATGTCAGAGTAGTTATGTATGGTTTACTAGCTGTGGTGGCATGTCTTGGTTAGGGAGTCTTCCAGCCCAAGTATAGAAGCTCCTCCTGAGTCTCTCTCTTCTGGCTGTAAGATTCCTGAAACATTTGCCTGATTTAAGCAGGTGAAACAGACAGTAACTGGGTGGGATGAGTCTCTAACGATCCTGATTGCTCTGGTCCCGCATCTCCTGGTGTAGATGTCGAGGAGAGATGTCCTGGTGTAGAGCACCTTGGTCTTGCTGATGTTCAGTTGGAGGCAGTTCTCATGACACCACAATGTCAGGTTCTCCACCTCTTCTCTGTAAGCAGTCTCATCGTTGGAGATGAAGCCCAGCATGACGGTGTCGTCTGCGAACTTGACGATCGAGTTGGAGCTGTGTGTACACGGAATGTAACTGTACCCTTTAAATCCAATGAAAATAAAGTCCAATAGTGTTCCTTACATGAATTATAAAGGCACATCACATTTAATTTCCCAAGAAAACTGGAATAACGGTGCCTTTTCATAACATTTTAGAAAAAAATTGAAATAATGAGGTTGGAGTCCAGAAGAAAGGAATGAAGCCACTGCAACTGAAATAGCCTAGTTGCCTTTTTAGAGTGTACCTATCATCGAGTGGCTCGGCTAGACCCTTTTTGATACCATGTGTTACTTGGAAATCCAAGGAAAATGCAAAATTATTTCACACCAACGTTGAAAATGAAAATTGTCCATACAGTCACTCCTATGCAAAGGCAACAAAGATGTAGTCATGCAAAGGTGTGTAAAGCAGGGTACTAGGTGCATGGCAAGAAACTGTGTGTCATCTGTTTCCCCTCTCAAGCAGAATCTGGTTGCTGTATGTGTCCCATTTATATGGCTGTAATAAATTATTCATCAGAGGAGAAGCACTTTCGCTGAGATGCCCTAAAATTACAATTTATGTGACTTGGTTAATTGTACAGGACAAATGCGCTCTCGCTCCCTTTTCCATCTCCTCTACAAAAAAAAAATGCATACACACACACACACACCACTGCGGACAGTACCTGCAAATGTTAATCTTTTCCTGCATTGCAAATTGTAACCGACCCAATCAGGTCATCGTTTTTGATGATCTGCATGAACAGCAAGCTTCTGACCATAATCTTCATTAGAAACGTGACATCCCAAGCATTAAAAATTCATGCCATTTCTGATGCAAGCAGCATGCTTCGACTGGGAATTCTGGGCTGTTTATTAATCGGGAGAAAGAAAGTTTGCATCGTTTTATTTTAAACTCCAGTAATCTTTGACCTCAGGGAGATGGCTCGGGGGTGTGTGCACACAGACTTCATAAACCAGAAAGTGGAATGCTCAGTTCTCCTCAAACAAATTCAGCCTCACTGCAAGTAGCTCACCCGAACTTGCAGAAGAACAACTCACAGAAGGACAACTTGCAGAAGAACTTGGGGAAGACATTCCAGGGTTCCTTATAATAGAGATTTCAGACACTGTTCTCATGGACGAGTGGTCTAAGTGAAGCTACAGGATTTTATTGTGGGCTTATTGTGTGCAAATAAATTCCCACACAAACACAGATTACGTGTATTAGCTAAATTATAGGAATTTGCTTTCATCAATAATTGGTGCTGCCAATGTAGCCACAAGTACAAATCATCTTTGTGGCTAAGACACATCTCCAATATTGTCTAGACACCACCTCTAGGTCACTCTGCAGTTTCTTTCTCTTTTTGTTGTAGAACATATGGTTTGCTTGCTTGATTGTGGAGTAACATCTTGAAGAAAACCGCTAAGATACTGTTCATCTTATAATGGCTAGTATAATGAGTCACAAAAGTAAGAAGGGATGCACTGATGTTGCTCTCCTTGTGTACATCTCAGAAGGCCATTGTGCTGCAAACCCAGTAAAGGCTGGACATTTTGAAATCCAGCTGGAAGTGAATTCTTGTTGCACAAGTGCCGTATTTGTCATCTCCTGTAACATCAGTAACATCCTCCTGCGGTGCAGAAATAATTTCCACACTTAGTTCCATATGGACCTGCGCTGAAGATATGAACAGCTGAGCTTCTGTCTGATGCGGCCTTATATTGCGCTACGTGTTTCTATTGCCTTTGGTTTGATAAAAACAAAACAGAGTGGAGTGCCATGGATTCAGTCGTTCACAGATGTTTACAGATAATGTGGAACAGTATTAATGATCGGTGAACGTTCTCTGAAATGTTCTCCTGCTGATGCAAGAGTTCATTGCACACATTTAGGAGCGTAAAACCGAATCACATCCTGTTCTTGGTTGTCCATGTGCAATCATGTCCAAACAGTCATGGCCGATTGTAAACCAGGGGGTGCAGATCCCACTTCTTTTGAGCAGCATGTTCAACTGAAAGAGGCAAATCCCAAGGAGCCCAAGATGCCATTGTTTTTTTTTAGTATGTCCTTGTCGTCATTTTTAATACCTTAAGTGAAAAAGCAAATCGGATTTGAAGCCCTGCGAACACGAAGGCTCTCAGGGACTTTGCTTTGTCACTTTATGTTAGCCACACTCAAATGGATTTCTTCTAATGTAGAACAGTGCAGTGCTGCATGCTGTATACCTCTCCAGGGTCTTGATTGTTTCGCCACTGCATAATACAGAGTTGCTAAAAATCGACATTTGCTAAAGCAACTTGCATGCAGTATGCATTAATAAGCCACTACATTAAAACCACTGACAGGTGAAGTGAATTGTTTCATTACAGTGGCACTGGTCAGAGTGTGGGATGTATTAGGCAGCGAGTAAACAGTCAGTTCTTGAAGTTGAGGTGTTGGAAGAAGGAAAATGGTTTGGCATAAAGGTCTGAATGGCTTTGATTATGGGCCAAATTGTGATAGCTTGATGACTGGTTGAGATCATTTCCAAAGCAGCAGGTCCAAGGAAAACCAAAAGTGGTCCAAGGAAGGGCAACCAGAAAACTTTTGACAGGATCATGCTAACCTTCCAGGACTGACTGAAGTCTAGCCCTCCTGGTTAGTACAACAGAAGAGGTCATGTAGCACAGATTACTCAAAAAATCTATGCTGGCTCTGATGGAAACACACAGTGCATCACAGCGGAGTTGCAGACCATTCCGAGTGTCCGTCCTAACACTGCACATTGCCGAAAGCACCGTGGCCTTGTAGGATATATCACATCATGTGGATGGTCAGGTGTGTGTGCATCACTTATCTGGAGAGGAGATGGCACTAGGCAAGATGGAAAGTGAGCAGAGGCAGTGTGATGCTCTGGGCAATATTCTGCTGGGAAACTTTGATTCCTGCATTCAGGTGGATGCTACTTTGACTGGTACCTCCTTCACGACAATGATATTCCCTAATGGCCTTTTTCTGCAGGATAATGTGTCCTGCCACACTGCAAACATTGTTCAGGAATGGTTTGAGGAAAATGACAAAAAGTTCAATTTGTTGATTTGGCTTCCAAATTCTTCAGTTCCTAATCTGATCTAGCATACATGGGATTTTCTGGATGAAGGATCTGCTGTTAATGTTTTGGTGCCAGATGCCACCGCACACCTCCAGAGGTTTTGTGGAGTTCATGCCTTGATGTGTAAGAGCTGTTCTGGCAGCACAAGGGGGACCTATAAAGTACTAGGAAGGAGGTTTAATAGTATGGCTTATGAATGTATTTACCATGAAATCCAACAGGAAACTGACATTTTCAAAAGTTTGGAGACACCTAGCAATTTTAAAATGTCCTTAAAAATGTTCCACACCCACATACTCACTAAATACCCACTAAATTAGTCTTACTTTTTACGAGATATCTTTATCCCTATGAATTAAAACATTTATGTCATACTCTAATGACCAATATATTCAAACAACCAATTGCTGTCACTCAGTGGCACTCAGCCATTTAAACCACCTTTGGGCTTAAAGAGCTTTAATTTGTGCTTTTAATAATATTTTGGCAAAGAAAAACTGTCAAATCATAATTTAGGCAACATCTTTCTTCACAGCCAGGGTGACACTGTGATGAACATGAAACTGAGTGTTGAAGGATTAGCAAATAGCTCTTTGACATCAGAGAATAGTAACAGTGAAAATTACACATTAATCAGATTTTTAGATGAAATCAGATTGGAACGAGGACAAATTGACTACTTAAATACACTTAAATACACTTAAATACACTAAGTATATTAAAAATGCAAACAGAAACTGTACAGTAAAACTTAATTTCGACAAAAGATGAACTTTGACACCATATTTTTTTGGTAGTTACCACAGTGAGCAGTAATAATGTGTGTGTGTGTGTGTGTGTGTGTATATATATATATATATATGTATATATATATATCTTTCATGTTTAAAATGCAGCTCAAATTACTTGACAGTGTAAATAAAACCATGAAAAAACAGAAGGTACGTATTAAACATAAAAAAAGAAAATGAGAATTAAATTTAAAAAACAATACGACGAATGATTTCAAATAAAGTCTTAAAGAGGACCGATATAAAACAGGTAATAAAATGCAGCTTAAATGCAAATAAAAATGTTTTCAGCTGCTTTTTACAGCTTGGCATGGTGCCAGACAGCTATAACCAGGTGAAGCGTTAGAGAGAGGAGACTGCTTCACTAGTCTTTCTGTGGGAACGCTCAATAGCGCAGCACTTGAGGATCTTAAAAACGGATTTGGTAAACAGCCCAAGCGTGTCTGTGTGCGTGAGAACCCCTTAAAGAGCACCGGAACCCGGCCACCACTGCACCACTGGTGCTGAAACTGGTGGAATTTTCTGTATGTGTGAGCTCTCTTTAACAGCGGGTTGAGAACACAGAACTTTTGTCAATCACTCTTTCGCTACAGTGTCGTTTTCATTGCATCTGAGAATCTGAAGTCCCACTCTCATCAATCAGCTGTCCACAGTCTGAGATTATTTCCTGTAAATAGGATGCTAGACACTGTTGGGGACATTTGACCTTATTAAAGAATGGCCTTATTGATCTGGAGTCACCCCAGGCTTTCTTTCAGAGGGCCGGTTTTATACCCAGAAATGGTTGGGTATTGATTGTAATAGCGGAGTGTTGGAGAGTTTTATCTGGAAACTCAGACACATTCCTTCATCTGTACGCCTGTGTGAGAATACGCCGACTACAAGGCTAAGCCTGTATTCACATATTACTTATTTACAGAAAGCATCTATTTATGCATGTATTCCTTTCATTCCTTTAGTTTTTGTGAAATACACCATGTGGACAATAGTATTGGGATGCCAGACCAAGGCTTTCCAGTTTCTGTGGGAACTTGTTTGCACTGAATGAAGAGTTGGACGTGATTTGAGTGGGTTGAGACGTTCGAATGTTTTGGAGAAGCATTTAATGCAAATAATTGGGATGACTACTGACTTTGTGTTTTTTAGCAATGTTGATTGTCTGGGTTGTTAAGATTTCATTTTTGCAGTGCTTATGTGGGGAAAGTGGAAAATGGTGTAAATTTAGATTTTTCCAAATTGTTCAGTTAAAGATGTTCTCAAATCTAGTTGTGGAGGGCCAAACTGTACTGGACAGTCCAAGACTGGAGAAGAGCGCCCCTGATTTAAATAAAGAGTGTCATTTACACTGCGGTGATTGTTTTACTGCATTTCCCTGCTCTTTTTACTGTGATGAAAAAAATGTGAAGTACAGAGAGGGGGGAAGTAACAGCAACATTCCTCAAACTAAAACAAGGACCCCACAGGTCAAATTTGACACTACATATAAATAAAGGAGCAATAGGAGAATAAAGTATGTTAAATCAAAACATATTTCATATTTCATTGTTCTTTTTGGTGGTGGTGGTGGTGTGTGTGGGGGGGGGGGTCATGTATAATTGGGTATTTTTGTTTTTTGGGGGGTTCACATATTTCAGAACAGGTATGTATAGTTATTGGGGTCGTATGTTTCAACATGGGTGTATGTAGTTATTGTTTTCATTTTTTGGGGGGATCATAAATTTCAACATGGGTGCAGTTGCTTCTTTCGTTTTTGGGGGTCATATATTATGTTTTAGCTTTTAGGGGATCAAATATTTAAAAATAGGTGTATATAGTCCTTATCAGCCTTTTATTTTTCATTGTGGAGGTCACATTACAAAGAGTGGTGGAGCATGGAGCTCAGGTGTGGTGTAGTTAGGAGTGGTGGATCTCTTGAGTGACGGAGCGATGGAGTGATGGAGACTTCAGAGATCCACCACCCCTCACACTCCGGAGCTCTAGGAGTGGTGGAGCTTTAGAATGGTGAAGTGGTGGAGCTCAGGAATGGAAGGAGTGGTCGATCTCAGGAGTGGGAGGAGTGGTGGAGCTCTGGGTCTATGAAGTGGGAGGAGTGAAGGAGAAACCTCCTCTCCTCCCTCACAGGGGGCTGAGTGACTTCACGGTATATTCAAAGCCCACCAGCCTTTGCGAGCGTTATTTTTGCAGGCTGAGGAGCAGAGGAGCTGCGGAATTACTGTTATAAGACTGAAAATACACACACACCCCCATACACGCACTCTCGTCCTGTGTTTGAGAACGAGCTGTGGAGCTCGTGCACAACCACGTCATGTGATTACCTTCTCTTTTGCAGTCTTTACTTTCTTTTTTTCCCTCCTTTCCTTTGCCACTCTCAGTCCGAGCAGGAGCTGCAGCTTCAGTCCGAGAGAGCACCTCGCTGGATTTGCCTCTGTGTAGAAGAGGGGAAAAAGAAGACGAAAACGAAAGTGTTGGAGGGGAAGGGGGAGTTTGTACAAAGAAAAGCATCGAGACTTTAGAGTAGACCTTTTTATTTCATCGCTGGATGCATCTTTTCTGATTTTTATCTCCGAGAAGACACGCCGGGGGATGTTTGTCAAGTTGACCTAGTCCACGGTTAGTCCCATTTCTCCTCTTATTTAGGACAAAAAGCATGAATATGCTCTTGGCGTGGCTTAGTCCTTCAGGTTTACAGTTTCAGCTAGACTAGAGATGATTGAGGACATTCTGAAAGTCCTATTTTTTGGTTTTTTGGCTTAACTGTTGAAGGAGAGGGCAATTTGAGGTTCTCCTGTAGGACATACTGTGTTAGCAGTAGTGGCTGAGAAAGAGGGCGTCTTTTGACTGGCAGATAAACACAGAAAGAAAAGCACTTCTATCTGCTATGTGAGGTCTTGAGGTAAGGAACCGAGTAGCAGAAGGCTTTACACCTTTCACCGAGTCTTTACCTGCTGTATTTTATTTGCTTTATCCACGTAAAGCCAGCTGTCTCTTCTTGTGCCCCTGCCAGGCTAGCTTTGCTAGCGTCCAGGTTCTTGAACAGGTGTTAGCACGTTAGCTAGCTCCAAGAGCCACCAAACCACCATAACGACCTTTTTAGTCTGTTTTTACACATTTGTGTGCTACATATATATCTATTTATTTGTTTAGTGCCATCTGAGCCACATGACATGCTTTCTTTCCCCTCCCTTTCTTCCTTTTTGAGCTAGATTTGCCCCGTTCCACCTTAAACGGTGCACCATTTAAGGTGGAACGGGCAAAAAATGCCCACTTTAATGAAATTAGGCTGTTAAATGAGATTGAGAAGACAAATCTACACCTTACATAGCCATATAAACTAACATTAGTCAGATTAGTCACACTTTAATGTGAATTCTTCCTCTGAATTGTGAGAAATAGACCAGGGAAGGGATCTTGAACAGAAACGCTGTAAGATAATGTCAACGTCAAGTTTGAGTTGAAATAAAGTTTAATTTTATTATAAAAACAGCTACTTTTAGTCTTTTATGAAGCTTTAGATTTAACAGTAAAGGCTGCTCTGGGTAAATTGGTCGTTTTCGTGCTGAAATGCTTCGTGACTGGTTTTTATGTGCCTGTTTTCTGAACAGATCCAGTGTTTTTTGGCTTGACATTCAGATATTCAGTGGCCTGTGAGACGATCGTGTGTGTGTGTGTGTATGTGTGTGTGTGTGAGAGACAGACAGAGTGTGTGTCAGTGTCGGAGAGAGGGGGGAAACAGCATAATCTGTGGATACTTACTCCAAACTGTCCAGAGAGAGAAGGGGGTATGTGAGCTTCTGTTTTAACCCAGTATTAACATGATCTGGGAGAACCTGGCTTATCCTTATAATAATCAATCATTATTTACATCGTTTTCTTTCTTGTTTATCATGTTTATCACGTTCTGTTCTCCATGGAGACGTTTTCCCCCACCTTTTTTGTGCAGCAGCAGAAGCAGCAGCCCAGCAAAAACACTGTCCTCTCTGTGAATGTCACCTCCCTAATTTAGTTGTTGAAACTAGTTGGAGAAAGGTTGATCTTTTCTTTCGATCTTTTTCATTTGCCTTTTTTTCCAAGCAAGCAAGGGACAAGGGCTAGAAAATAAGAGCTGACCTAAAGTGTTTTAATTCATCCAGGCCAAAATTTTTGAGGTCCTAAATATGGATCTTGCATGTTCTCTGGCTATTCCCATTCAGTTCTTTAGCTGTTGTTCGGTTATTTATTTCTTCCGATCAGCACAGGTGTTTGAGTCTACGAGGATTGTTTATTGATTCGTGTCTTAGACTCTCTCCTTAATCCCAGGTATGTGGAGTTTATTAAGCCCAGAGGAAGCGAATGTTCCAAATAAGATATCCTCTTAATCTTGTTTACTTCTCCCAGACATGGTTAAGTTGTGTTTGAGCCTTTTTTTTTTTTTTTGCTCTTCCGATTGATGAAATGTGAACCAAATATGATGTATAAACTGTTCAGTGTGGAAGGACAGTGTGCTTTTCCAGCTATTTTTGGATTTTGGCTCATTTAATGTACAAAATGTGAACAAAATATGGCAGATATTCTGTCCAGTGTAGGGAGATCATGTGCTTTTCCTCCTATTTTTGGATTTTGGCTCCTCTAATTGACTAAATGTGAACCAGATATTATGTATATACTGTCCAGTGTAGAGGCATGTGCTTTTTTTTTTTCTCAATTGTGTTCGTGCTTTTGTTAATCTTTTCCAAGGGGGGCTTAATGAGGGAGTCAGGAAAAAGTAATGCATTAACACAGTATTAATCAAAATACCGAAGTCGAACTCGTTAGAGAAGGGTTATAATGGAGGGATGGTGTTGCAGGAGGAAGAATCCTTTGAGAAAAGGACAGGCTGTATTGTTCCGTGCCCCCGCCTGTAGGCGACGTTGGCCTGGCCTATATGTTACTGCGCTGTAGTTCTGTCCTGGCATGTAGGCTGCTCTGTGTTGGCATGCACATGGGCTATTTTCTGCCAACTCCCTCTTCCCCCCTCAGGGGAAAAACTAGAGGAGGTGGGATAAAATTAGAAGACAGGCATAAGTTTCCTAATGTCTTCTCTTTTTTTTTTTTTTTCTTGCTCTCAGGTCTATGACGCCACTACAGATTTTCACGATGCTTTCTCAGGCGCCTTAAAATGCCCCACGAACGCTGCGTTCCTTGACATGGAGTCGTTCTCGTACCTCCAACGAGCTGTTTAAGGTAGTGAGTGCGTCTAATTTGCCACGGGTGTCCTTGGTATAATTACAACGGTGGGGTATTGCTGCGGCCCTCAAGGCTGCTGCCTTGCAAGGCTGTTTTGGTGGATTGTACCGAAGCAGATACACAGCAATATTGATTGTTTTTGTTCTCAGAACAACAGTCTTGGCTCTCGTGTGCTTGTGAATTATACTCCCTTTTGAAATTGTTGTTGACGTAATTGTTTGTATAGCAACAAAAATATAAATATCAGTCAGTGTAGGTTTAGTTTCTAATTGTTACAGTAAAGGTTATGGACATGCAGTTTTTCCCGTCTTGTCTTCGTGAAGCTCTAGCAGGCCTGTAATGCAGCCATTTTCAGTTTTTTTGGAAGGTAAACCATGCCTTTAGTTTAGTTTTGTGTAATGATTTTAATACAAAAAATAATGTTACCTTGCAGTTTAAAACTGATTATTAATATCCCTGTTCTGCTCTTGATGGGCTCTTACTTGCTGTCCTTATTGGAAACCAGTCCGTGATCAAGCTAGGAGTCTGTGTGAATCCTGTTTTTTTTTGTTGTTGTTTATAAGTTGTACTGGTTTGTTGGATCACTATTTTGCCCACGCACTTGCTACTTTAACTAAATTTGTATTTTATTAACACTCCCGCTCCCACCCCCACAAAAGCTCTGTAAGGTGTATTACTTATTCTTAGCTTTAGAATCAACACCTTTTGCCACAGAAAATCTTGTTAATGTAACTGAACCTGGAAAAATGTGTGTAGTTATACCCCTTTTTGTTCAGGTGAGTGGGCTGACATCACCAGTTAATAATATTCCACTCCAGTCTTGGGAAAAACTCCATAGCTGCAATAGCAGCATGTTATTTCAGGGATTTTCCTGCTGCAAGGTGAAGTGCCATCCACTGGTTATGGAGGCATTGGTGTTTTTTTTTGGATCGAAGCAGTGAAGATGCTTCAGGATTTGTCCTGCTGCTGCTGTCAGCAATCGCGTCATCAGGCAAGGCAAGTCCAGTTTTGCTGCTCATGCCTTAGTTTTTCTGATAAGGTGGTTTGTTTTGGATCAAGTACCTTATTTTCCTCTTTATGCTTTCTGAATATGTTTTATTGATTTTAAGCCTCTGACGTTTCTTGAAGCAAATCAGTGGTTTGCTTTTTGGGATAAATCCTCTAAGGTCATACAGATAATGTTGTCTTTTATGGTCAAGAATCGTGCGTCTGTCTTCGGTGTATTTATTTATTTATCTTACCCAAAATTGGTAGATTGATGGGGCCCCCACTGCTGTTGCTAAACTTAGCAGTGTTTTCTTTTTCATCAGAGTACCAAACTGAGAGCAGTCAGTATTGAGTAGCCGTTATGTACAATGTGGGGTGGGGTTTTTTTTTGGGGGGGGGGGGGGGAGGTGTACGAAAAGGCCTGTTTGCTCTGAGATCTTGTGCATTATCCATCGATATCGACTAGCTGCTGTAAACAGCGTGATAACCTGGACAGTTGGTGTTGAGATTGACATCTAGGGGAGGGTCACTGTTGATATTGCATCGGGCGGCCACAAATAAATCAATGTGTGGGAATCCCTGAATCTGTTGCTTTTGACACACAGATTTGGCTGCATTTAATGTATTCTGGTGTTGACCTCTCCAGAATCTTGACCTTTTGTTATAAACGAATGATGGAACTTTATAAAGAAAGCCCAGGAAAGAAATATTGTGTAGAGAAACGTTAAATGGTTTAATTTCAGTTTGAGTTGGCCGGTTTATTGCCTTACAGTCTAATGTTTTGTTGTACAGCACTAGGTAGCACTTCGATGCAATGAAAGCGTTTGTGGGCCGTTTGTGACCCCCTTTTTACAGAGAGCTAGTGTTAGCTATGAGGCTTTGCCCCACTTGCTTTTAAAAATAGCTAGGAAAAAAAATGAGCCATTAATTTCTCCTGGTGACACATAGGCTGGTTTGGTGATGGCAAGCCTTCAGCCTCGCCTAAGTCTCCAGCAAAAAAGTCTTTCAACTGGGATTATCATTTTGACCTAGAGGTAAGGTCCTGTGAAATTCCATAGCCGGGAGTGTGTTTTCACACGGAGTCATACCTGCCTCCCCTTTACACAGCTTCCTTGTTTCATAATCAAACATGTAAACTGGAGTCATGATTGGATTTGAGATTAGACGGTGCGGGCGGGCAAACACAAGTTGCGGTGCGTGGAGGTATCTGCGCGCTCGCAGCATAAGAAGCTCTTTCTTCGCTACCACAGCTCTTGTTTATTTTCCTGTGAGCTGCTCCTGCCTTTTGAGGCACTGTCTGCTGCAGCGCAGCACTGTGCAGTAGTTCACACTTCAATTGCAGCCTAACCTAGATTTCTGTAGTAGTGCTTGTAAATAACCCGAGGTTCTGTTTTAAAGGAAAGGGAGGAGGGGCAGGAGCGTCTCATCCTATGTACTGTATGATCGTATAACAGATCTGCATTGTATACAGGCTTTTGACAGGACAAGAACGGCGCTTACTGCAGACAAGAGGATGCATTCGTTGAAGAACTGCCAATATTGGCACTTTTCCACTGGCGCAAGGAACCATGCCGTACCTTGAACAAATGTTTTTCCATTACAGATAATACCTGAGCCGTACCCCTGCTGCTTGACGGCAGTGCCGAAAACGGGGCCCAGCTGAGCTAACTGCATCACGGCTTTCTAATTGGTCAAAATACTGAGCATACTGCAACTTACGTGCATCACTGTTTGGTTTAGGTACAGCACGGTTCCTGTATACATATGGAAAACTCCCTTATAATGATCTTAAGCTAGCCTGCTTGGTTAAAAAAATCAGTGTTTGTAGCAAATTCTTGACTGCTCTTCTATTTGTAATTGTATGTTTTGAGTTGGAGCAGAAATTTAGACCATTTGAGGGTCCAGGAGGAACAACTTTAAAACCAGTGATATAGAAGATGGTCATATATGATATCAGGCAGTTTATGTGACTGTTGTCTTTAAAAAATATTTTCCCTTGTTTTAAACCACCACCATCACCCCAAGCTTGCTTGTTCAATCGCTTGTTCGGCACCAACGTGGCTTCATCGTTTAAACTAAGACCTGTTTGAGGTTCGAGAAATCCGATCCTAGTTGTTCAGAATTACCCACTCTGCTTAGTGGGTTTTATGCCCAGGCCTGTAATGGGCAAAAATTAGCTGTGTAATTGGCTAAACCGAACCATTACTGGCAACAACAGCTGTACTGTTGGTCTTGTATCTGGGAAGAAAAACTTACAAACTCCCACCCTAAGATTTTATGATGCGGAAGGAGCTGTTTGGCTTTGTGCAAACCTGAGCTTTGACATTTTGAAAGAAAAAACAGCTGTGAGTAGACGTATGACCTTGCTGTTTCGCCTCTGTGAAGCATTCCCACAATGCTATGATAAAACCGCCTTTCAATAGCTAGAATGCCAAGCGAAGTGTTACCCACTGAATTTTTCTTTCCCTTCTCTGAATGTTTATTTCTATAGCGTCAATGGAAATGTACTGAATATCAGTAGAATTGGAGTTTAAAGAAGGTTAGTGATTAGTAGGTCCACTGCTGTTCAATATGTTGACTACATACTATAGACTTCTCTCTGGCTGGACTGTATAATTAGTGCACCTAATGCAATGGATTAATTTCCTTTCGCCTCGGCAGTGCCTCATATCTAGGTATGGCTGTTTGCTCCTAATGATCTGTGTTCGGTTAGACAGCTATGATTTGAGATCACCACTGTGGACACTGCCAATTGATGTTTGTCGGAACCGGTTTGTGCTCAGCGGTCCATGAATGGGGGTGGAGTTCCTCTCACTCTTCTTTTTACCCCACACCCCAGTCCTGGCAGGTTGAGGTACTCTTTGACCTCTCTGCAAATTGCCTTGGTTTTCCTGAAGTGAGAGAGTGTCTGTTGTGATGTATTTGGAATGCGCTGGAGAAGAGTAATTGTTGAGTTGCCTACGCTGAGCTCAGTGAACCGCTAAACCCCAAAAGCCAGAACTGCTGCTGCTCAACCTTCCCCCCCCCCTCCCCCCAGAGAGTGAAAGAAAGGGACCACCTGCAATTACTTAACAGATTAGGCTAGTGAACAGAAGGGGAAAGTGAGGGTGGTCATTGAGGAAAATGTCATTTGGACTCAGAGCTCTGCCTATTCATACCCACCTGTTCTTTCACAAAAGAAGTAGTCATACGAATGGAATGTGGTTTCATGTGGGCTTCCTTTTGAAATCACCTCGGCAGGAATCTTTTGCAAAGTGCTTGGGTTAATTGATAACCCGTTAACCTAAAAGATTAGGTTTCCAATTTTTTTTTACCACATTTAAATGCAAATCAAGGATTTACAGAAGTACGTGTGGATCTCGTCTAAAGTACAAGATTAGCCACTACCCTGTTAATCATCAGTTTTTCTGAAGACCCGACCGCAGTTTGATTAGTCACATCTTTAAAAAAAGAAAAGAAAAGAAAGGAATGCACTAATCCTGCTAAACAGATTCAAAAGGCGTTCTTATCTTTCCAGATAAAGAAAATAACAGTCTAGACTGTTGTTCCTCTGCAAACTCCTTGACCCGATTGCTCCCCGATATCCTTTGAGCTGTGTCCTTGACACTGATCTCTGTTTGATTTCAGGATATGTCGTTTTAAACCCAAATGTAGCTCAGCACCTCGTAAGACATTGTCTTTTGTTTCATAGGAGATTACCTGGAAGAAAAATGAATGAATAGCTTTAATGTTGAAATCCTGCTTTTGAAGTGGTGCTGCGAAATGCGAGTTTAGAAGTTTTATGCATTAGAAATATGACTTTGATGTATTCTGTGCAGGCCTTGGTCTCCCGGTGAGCTGTTTTATTGGCAATTAAGCTCAGCAATTCAGATTGAGAAGTGAACAAGATGTGGGTTTGAAATTCAGGGCATGTAGCTAGCCTGTGAATTGGCCACTCCTGGCAAATCTGAAAGCCCTCGGTTCAATTTTAAGAATGCTGCTGCTCTGCAGAGATATTCCCTACAGACAAATGCTCACGCGGCAACGTGTAGAATCTTATTTAAGGAATTATTCGGAGTGCTGATAAAGGCTTTTACAACCAAGCCCGTTCTAACTCTACAGAGGGGCTCGCACTCATAATGCCTATCTCAAGTAAATGCAGTGTACTCCAAGGAATTGACCTCTTCAGTAGTCAAGTCCGGTTTGCTGTACGTAATAAGACACTGACTTCTTGTAAATTTTCCTGAGAAATGTGGTAAGCCTTCATTTCTTTCATTCTAGGCCTTTGTTAACTTTATCAGGTCTTTGTTAACATTCTACTAAAACAACAGATCTTGCCTAATAGTGAGCCTGCATCAATGTATGACAACTGTTACAACTTGTTTATAACTGCTTATTAATGATTTATAAACTGTCTACCTAATTAACCTAAGTAAATTGTTGATGATACCCCTTATAATGGTAGTTTTATTGTACAGTGGCACCCGTTTTCTTGACCTTTCACCACTGCACCTCGGTAGACAAATGCTTGCTCGTGCTCACTTCAGCCTTAGGCTTCCCGGACTAATTAGGAATGAAAGTGGGGACTGGGAGTGCTCATAAAGTCGAAGAACTTGTATTGTTTCCAGGCTGATGCAGCTCACTGTGCTCTGGGAGACGGGGAGAAGCGAGTGGCGTTATTAGCCTAGAAGAGGTAATCATTAGATAGGGCTCATCTACCCCGGCAGCCCTCAAAATGTTAAACAACCTTGACATCGAAATCTTTCCGGCTGGAGAGCGCACCAGCCATTCACACAGCCCGGCAGAGACACGATGCTGGCTACAGATAAGCTGTGTTATAGAGGTAGAGAGATGGAGAGAGGAAGAAAGGGAGATGGGGAAAGAGAGAGGTAGAAGTGTAGTGGTAGAGAGAGAGTTATAAACTCGAATAAGTCATGTTATAGAGGTAGAGAGAAAGAGCCACAGGGAGAGAAAGAAGAAGATGGAGAGAGGTAGAGAGAAAGGCAGAGACAGAGAGGTATAAAAAAAGGAGGAAGAGGAGAGAGAGTGAGACAAAGTGTTGTGGAGAAAGATGGTTAGACCAGGTTATATGTTTCATTCCGGCAAACAATGAAATCTTCCACCTGGCCCTCAGCTCTGAGAGCGCTGACCCAGTAAATACAGCTGCGATGGAGACGAGGAAACCAGAGAGCATGTCTGTGTTACTTCTCTCAGTTAAACATCAACGGCTGTTTTTCACACTGACCACTGGCTTTGCATCAGCACAGCGAGTTTTTTTTGGGAGGATGTTGGTTTTGGTACCGACGATCATTAGGCCACCCAAACCAACTGCTCACATTCATTTATGGGGGCGATTGGATGCATGACATTTCATGCTATGTGGGTTCTTTTCACAGTTGTTTTCAAAAATATACTAGATAAGACATTACACTGGGCATACTGTTTACACAAAAGTAGAATTAAAGCCACGAAATAATCAGCCATTGCATGAGAACTTTTCAATATTTCGGCCAAGATGATGATATGATGCGATGCACTGACTATTATTATAATGTGTTGTAATTGTAATGTTTAAAAGTTGCATTTTCAAATTCTTACTCATTCGCAGACTGACTACAATGTAGACCACTGTCTGACTCATACACAGACCAGCAAGTTTCGTTTTGCCCCAGCGTGGGTGAAGAGCAGGCGAAGGCTTCGCCTCAATCAGTGTTGCGCATTTGGGAAACACACTGTGGTTTGTCATAAGGGCAAGGCAGGGTAGGGCTTAGATGCACATGTCTGTTTGACAAAGAAAAGAGCCCTTTGCTTTGGTTGAGGGCGTTAAGCCGGGTGCACGCTGCAGGATTTCTCGCCCGATTTTCTCCCTGATTTGCCTCTTCTGACAAATCTTCAAGATCGGTCTGGCAATCTCTTCTCCAGGGCTCAAGCGAGGCTGACAGTAAGAGCAGATTAGCTTCTAGCTTAAGTCCTTTTTTACAAGTCAATCTTTAAACTTTGGAGACAGTTTCACAGTCTGATTTAGTTTAATTTAGATTTTTATAACAGTCAGTCATCTCACATGATGGAGACACTTTTGCAGAACTCAATTTCTTACTTTCTATCATTTGTAAAATTAATCAATAGCATCATCTTGCTTTGATTTCTGAATGTGAATAGCATTGGTTCGGCTTGGATAAACTGCACAGTACAAGCCGGCTTAGGTGGTTGGTCAAGAGGCAGTTTTGCAGACGAGCCTGGCAAAAGCCACTTTCTTGCTTTCTTTAAATGAACCAAAAGGACCATCATCACCATCCTGCTTGATTCTTGATTCTTAGAATGTGTACAGAACTGCCCAGAATGTGTGGTGGGATTGGAGCTTTATGCAAAAGTATGACTTGGTTCTTGTTATTGCAAAGAGCTTTCATTGAAATTCAGCCGCGTGTGTCCATAGTCTGGCTGGTGAGTGATGTATGATGGCAAACAACATGCAGTCTTATCAGTGATGCATACTTATACCAGCAAATGTGGATCCACATCACTGTCCCACAATTTGTCAGCTATTTGCTAGGTTGGGACTCTGTAATTTGCCACGCTTTTCAAGTCTGGAGTGGAAACCTGTGGTTTTAGCCAACTATTATACACTTGGAGCTGCAGAAGTATTTCTGTTTTTGAATCACCTGGAGTTGGCTTCCACAAAGGGGACCAGAATTTTCTTCCTGAATGGCCACAATGGTTAACTTCTTGTCGCAGCATTGTGGATGCTTTCACATTTGTCTGCCTTTAGTATCTGCGTGGGTTTTTTTTTTCTTTCAGTGTTGTCTTAAATTTGAGATACTTTTTGTTTTTCTTCTTAGCATAGCCTGAGTCGGTGACTTAATGTCTATGAGACTGTAATAACTTCTCCTGGTATCTGTATCCTGAGGGTGTATTTTAATCATCTCTGTTATAAACCACTGCCCCCCCATCCAAACCCACCAAACAGGTGGTGTTCTTGTCTAAACTCAACACCTCGCACAGTGTTGCCTAAGTTTACAGCACGTAACAAGTTTGTTTATGTCTACTGTGCGTGTTTAAACTGTTATTGACTCAGGTCTTCAGTCCAGGATGGGCCCAACAGATGTGTTTATTTTTAGCAAGTTAACTTGCGCTTTGTAATTTTGACCTCCGTGGAGCCATCTGGTTTTCAGTGAGAATGGTTCGGAGGGGCGTTGGGAGGGGATCGCGTCACGCAGCACTCGGCACATGGAGTCCACCTTTTCCTTTTGAAGCGTAGCGTTGGTCCTGCACCCAGAGCATCGCGCCTTTGATACTTGTGTGCGGAACACACAGAGAGTGAAAACAGATTTGCTTCCTTCCACAACACTGTACTGCGGTTTGTTCTGAGCAAACATTGATCTTCTTTGAAGTGCTGTCTTGCTGCCCCACTCTTACTGTGCCGTAGCATCGTGTCCTTTCTCCACCCCCTTTTTACACCACACACATGCACTGCACGCATGCATGCAGCATGTCGGAGGAAGTGGAGTGAAGTTAGATCCTTTGCCCAGCAGAAAAAAGACAGCATTCTTCTTCTGGCTGAAGAACTGAATGTTAGTCATATGCTGTGACTATACAGGCTGATTTCTCTCTGACCACACACCCAATTTCAGTACTTGTAGTGTTGCTTTGAGGTCATGGTTACTTGGTGAAACTCAATTACATGATTTAAAAGAATTCTGGTTAACAATATGACTTTCTCTGTATGACTAGTGTTTAATTGGGAGTTTGTATAATGTTTTTGTACAATGAGTTTTTTATTTATTTATATATATATATATATAGCGCAAATAGGTTTGTTCATCAAGCTCACTGTATAAAAACATCAATCACAAAATTTTAAGAATGTTGAGAGAGCCTGAGCTATTGGAGTTGTATATTATATTCATAATAATGCAATTACAAATATAATCATATAGAAAAAATGTTGAATTGCGACTTCGCTGTATCGTTTAGTCGCTTCTGCCTTTAACACGCTGGCATCGTCTCTGTTTGAGCTCAACTGCTCATTCACAGGATCAGGGATTCACTCTCTCTGCAGCCACTTGGTACAGATCCAGCGTGTGTGTGTGTGTGTGTGTGTGTGTGTGTGTGTGTGTGTGTGTGTGTGTGTGTGTGTGTGTGTGTGTGTGT
>JBBJLS010000134.1:8320754-8341824 GCA_037577275.1 Bryconaethiops microstoma | reverse complement strand
TTTTTTTTCTTGGAGGGGGGGGATGTCCCCCAACCCCCCCCCCCCCCCCCACACACACACACACACAATATTAACCACTGCAATGTATCTCTTTTTGGATTGTTCATTTTTGCAGATTTTTTTTATATTATTGTCTAGATAAGGTTGTCATCTGCTGTCTTTTTTTTTTTTTTTGGCTCTGACCTTGCTGGTACTATTTTTGTCTAGATACGTGGCACGGAAAGAGCTGTGGTTTTGGCGGGGTGTGCAATGGGGGGGTGGCCAGGTTATTTATAGAGCCATCGATGATAAGGAAGTGAGATGAGACTTCAGCGACACCAGTCTGGAGACACGGCGATACAGGGCATATATCATGGCCGGTTCATCTAGCAACCTATCTATCTACATGGAACACATGTCTCTGGACCTATTTCTTAGGCTGGGCAGTTCGCAGAAGCACCGCAGGCTGTGCTGAATAACTCGCATGTAAGCCACGCTTGTAGGTTAGCATTTTTTTCCCCCCTCCCTCAAACTAAAAGGGCGAGATTACCCTGACGTGAAGGTTGTTTGTCATGGCTTACGGCAGCCATGGTGGGCTGCATTAGGCAGCAGTTGGGGTGTGTCTGTGGCTCTGATGATATGTTAGCAGCCCTGGTGTGCCAGCTGTCACTGTCTCCACCTGTCTGTCTGCCAAACGGAGGAGCTGATGGTGGTCTTTACCGAACATCATGTAACTCCTGACAAAACATGCAGAAGGGAGTAGCCTTTGCCTTTCCCTTTACTCCGCTGTACTTCAGTAGTGCTGGTTGGTGCTGATGACATTTCATATACTGATGTTTTCCATTCATCCATATATGATTTCCATATATTTTTTCCATATGTTAAATTACTGACCTATTTTAAACCAGGTTTGATGCATTCAGGTTTTTTTATTTATTTATTTGTTTATTTCAGAAATATCTTGTTTATACAGAGCTCTCAGACGATGTACAGATGACAGATCAGATAAATAAACTCTTCTGAACACCTGCTATGTTGCTTTCTTTACAAAATAAGCCTAGAAATCACAACCTGAAGTATTTTTATAAATTCTTTGGAAATGCCCAGCAATTTAATTGTGGGTGTGTCCACAGAATAAGCCCCACCTCCTCCCCCACCCACACATCACAGAAGAAATCTCATGAATGTGTTTTTGTCATTTCGGAATTAATGTATGTGAAGTAAAATGTGAAACATTGCTTGTGTATGATTACTCAACAGTAATTAAACTATAATATAGCTGATTATAGACTGTCCCTATTCACAATGGTTTCCACAAAAGACATTTAATAAGAGAGGATTTTTATAGTGATTATTATATTGAAATAATAGCTTCCATATGCTACACTAAAACTGTTTTCCAAACCTGGTATAGCTGTTTGTGATTGAATTGTTCTCTTAAAATGACACCACTGGTATTATATTATTAAGCAAGCAGAAAGGAATCCTTATATACTGTTGAGAAACTGTTTAAGTTTCATTTACTTTGGTCTGTTTTGTGTGAAGCACCCAACTGGCATGCATTGTTTATTCTTTTGTCTCTTAATGCCCCTAACACTAAAAAGCACTTATTTGATTCCAAAATTGGTTACTTAGTATTGGCAATATGTCACACCGCTCTTCGCATTTTAAAAGGGGACTCGCAGACAGAATTGCTGTTACTCTCATTACTCTTACATGCGCTTATTATTTGTTTTGATCACAGGCTATTTCTGGAGATATAATTAAAAAGGCCGCGGAGGCATCTTGTTCATAGTTGGCCGAGATGTGCTTGGAGGTAAATGTGATTTATTTTGACAGGAAAGGGAACTTGAGGAGACGAGTCGATTTTTTTTTTTTGTTTGTTTTGTTTTGTTTTCCATCCACTTCATGAGATTTTGCATTGGCAGTTTTTTTTTGACCACCGTTTTTCAAGAAGGTTTAAGAATATTATTTGAGGCTCTCCTTATAAGATGACCGCCAGGATCTTCATATCCCCTGGGGCAGTCGTTTAGTTATTTCAAGAAGCATTTGGACAACTGGCAAAACAGTTTAGCTTTTAAATCTACTAAGCCCAGCCTACTGCCTGGATATAGCTGTTCATGTTCGTCTGCTCAGACCTCATCCCCGATCCCAGCTCGTTTTCCTTAATCATTTCCAGCGTCCTAATCTGGCCGAGATGTCGGACTCCGTAACAGCATCCCCTCTAATAAGCACCCTGGAGAGTCAGGTCTGGATGAAAATGTAAAGGTTTCTAATTTTAGTCAAATGTAATTATCCCTGATACCTACAGATTCCATGGGGTTTAACAATAATTGCATTTTTCCCTCGTCTCTGTATTAATACCCCCCAGCACCACCACCACCCCACTCCTCTCTGTGTTGCAGTGATATAATTACAGAGATCTGAGGAGGCTCGGCAGAGGAACACAGTCAAGCCCCATATGAGCTGTAACTCGTCTTCAGAAAAGAGCTGACGACTGAGTTTACAGAACTCTAGTCTAAGTGGACACGTGTTCTGTGGTGTTTGGGAAGAAATGCCATTCCCAGGATCGTTTCCCCATGATTTGTTCAGCTTTGCCTTGAATTCGAAATGCGGCTTCAAGTGCTAATGCGGCCCCTTTGTAATTATAAATGTGTTTGACAAGATCTCTACTGCAGTGCAAGGTATGAGCGGTAAACGTAATTCCTATTTGTAGGCTAGCTATTGTATTTCATTTATTTACTTCATAATTGTTCCTCTTTTTTTGTCGTTGCCTCTAACAAGCTTGGTGATTAAGAATACCATGAAGGAACGTGTGGGTTCGTGCAGCTGCAACATAATCTTTTCGGGGGGTTAGCGTTTCAATATTTGCTTCAGCCCACGGGTGGGCTTTGTAACACAAGATCTTGGGAGTCTGCGTAATAAAGCATGGGAGAGTAAAAGCTTCCCATTGTGGCCGGTATGTACACAGGGTCGAGGTGGCCACCACACCCCTTACTCAAGTATCACCATTACCTCCAGGTCCCCTGGTTCATGTTTGCTCTACAGGCATGTGTGGACCTGCATGTTTGCAAAGGCACTTCCAATTTAAAAAAGGACTGGGTGTGATTTTTTTTCCGGCCCACGCTGACTCCTCCCTGCAGAGTTCTGTCCTGTTTGTTGTTTCTTTCTGTTATTTCGTCACAGGCCTTGCGTAAAAGGTAGTCGAATAGTCTTCTGCTTCCTGTTTTATCTCCCCGGTATGGAAACATGGGACCTCACATGTTCAAGATTTGCTTTGTCAGGCTCCAGAACATGACACACACAGCCATATGTCCCAGACATTTTTCTCGATGTTGTGGTTGCATTAATTGACATGTAAAAAGCAATACTTATTATACTTCTATATATTATTTTCTCACAAACTGCAATCTTGAGTAAAGAGTTGTGACATTTTTAATGCATTTTACAACTTGATGACCTTAATGACCACTTTTTTTTGGCAAATATATCAGCAAGTTCAGAATCTATCCAACAGTAAGGGCAGCATGAATAGTGATAACGATAGTAATGACTGCTGTACTACACAACTGTACTTCAGTTGCACATGCTGATACATTATATTATAGCTACTGTGGACATGTATGCACACTAAAACCACACAGGGGTCAGATTTTACCAAGTTAAAGGGGACTAAGATGAACACCCTGAATGTATTGCCATTGCTTCTTTAAGCATTACACGGTGTTTGACCCCAAAATCTTTGAGATTCTCTTGATGCACCATGCGTTCTGTCGCTAGGCTGGTCGAGATTGTCCAGTCAAGAATGTGACCGTTTTAGCCACCGTATATCCTCTTGTGTTCATGGCTCGTCGCTTCCATTAATAGAAGGATCAGTGGCGTCTGCAGGGGTGGGTGTGAAGTACAGAAGTGCAACCATGAGCTGACCAAGGCTCAGGCGAAAGCAAGGCCTCTTATTGGCCGCTGGAGGTGTTCCGGGGTGGCGAACATCCGGGGCAGGACATTCGCACATTCGTGGCATCGTTAACAGCCCTGCCACAAAGTCATTAATCACTGCCATGCTTCGTTCGTGAGAGACACTCGGCTTTGCGCTTGCCAAATTAGGAGTGTGGAGACAACTCCTGACCTAACGGTGTAGACCACTCTCAGGAGGCGAAGGTCAGCTAGGAAGAAAAGCAACAGTTCCCATAATATCAGGCTCCTCAGTAAAGACCTCTTTTTATGTTCAGGAGTTCTGTATTTAACATTGTCGCTTGTGGCTTGCTGGTGTTCAGTGCAGCAAACCACAGAGACGAGGGAGGAAATGTGGTTGACAACATGGCACTCAATTAAGTAGGCTATGTCACTGCTGATGAATCTTGACCTCTCTTGAATGCGGCATCTTATGAAAGAATTAGGCTATGCTGTTCTCCACACTCCACTTTTTTCAAAAGAGATAAACATCATTAATAAATGAGGGCGAGAACGGCTGCTGCAGTTTAGTCCCCCTGAATTCTTCTGCGTGGCATCAGTTGTAGTTTTGTAATGCTATTGTTCTAGATTATGGACCTCACAACCAGTCTCTGGCTACTGCCATTGTCTTCTTGAACCAAAGAATTGGTGCCTTGTGCCAACATAAGCTAATTCTCTATAGGCGTCATCATCAGTCAGATTACAGCATGCAGTCATGAAGTTATACTTTAAGCTCTATTTCTTCTCGCTGTAGTTTTGAGTAGTTTGGTCATGAAAGCGTAAATCTTAAGTGAAGTAGTTTGATTTGAGAAATTACTCATTTTAAAACTTAGGTGTTTTAACCCTCAGAACACAAAGTGCATTAGATAAAATCTGATTTCAGTAAATATAAACGGTGTAAAACAGTCCAAAACCGGTGTTTGTTCTCCTACACGCTCGCCCGTTAGCTGCTCTTTCGCCCGGTGTGCCGCCACTCGGCCGCTCTCCGAACCCCCTCCCTCTGCGGGTTTTCCCCACCCACTTGTGGGCGGAGACTATGCTGAAAGTTCTCGTGGGTTCAAAGGTTTTGTGTTTTTCTCAGTTTGTTTCTAAGACCTAAAATAAAAGAAATTTGGGCATTTTTGTTCTTTATAGGCATTTTTTTAAACCCCAGTACCAGGTATTATTACATGTTTTAAAAATTACAATAACTTTGGTTCTGTGTGACAAATGAAAACTAAACAAAGCTTAGCATGACGTCTGGCACCTTGAACACAAACCGAGGGGACTTTCATTGTTTGACCGTGTGGTGATGATTTACCATGCCGGCACGGATCACGTTCTAAGGGTTAAGGAAGAAATATTGGTATTGGCCAACACTCAGTGTTTCAGTAGGAGAGGTGGCGTTGTCCGCATTTTTATGATGCTTGTTCAACTTGTTCCAGAAGTAAGTGTTCGCTATCTGAACGTCTCTTCAAAAGAATCCGGATTGTCACTTTATCTGGCATTTCCTCAAAGCTATTACATTATTTTTTTCGAACACAGTATTTTTAATAAAGGCTGCCATGATGCAGCACTGATAAAAGTAACTTCTAATAATTGGTTTTAGGTCACCATAATGTCCTAAGTGCTAAGTGTGTCCCTGCCCAGTTTTATCAGCATTTTCACCTCTTCAGCATTTTTAAAGCAGTTTCATTAATTAAAGGGAAATGTAAAATACAGAGACATGGGATGAGGGGGGGAGGTGTAGGTCTCTCTTTTTCTTACTTAGGAACATGATTTGAAAGTAAACTGTATTTTATTGCAAAGTGTATGTATATATACGTATACATGTTTTCTCTGTGTGCTTGTCTTTGGTGGTTGTACTTGAAGTTAAGCATATATTAGTCTTTGGGTCAGGCTTTAGTTACACAAAGCTCAGTTCTCGTTTACCCAAATGTAGTGTACAAAAATGCTTGCTGTGATCATACATATAACATGTCCAGGCCCAAACATATTTAAATTATTAGAATAGTAGCCTAAACCTTGGCCTAAACTTTTCATCTCATTACTTTTACTTGCTGAAGAAGTATACCTGACATATTTTCTACTGGGCTGCTTAGTATGACTGCACCACAAAGTTTTTTGAGAGAGATGTTGCTGTATAAGCAGAGGGCTTTGTGTGTGGAGAACGTATTATATATTTTGAAGGCCATGCATTCATAGGCTTGAGCGTTACCAAAAATGCTATTTTTTTTTTAATTTTTTAAAAAATTTTTGCACAAGCCTGATTAACAATTTACGTGTTAACACTGTTTTCTGCAATGTAGCATTTCAACGATTAAACGTTGTTCCTCTCCAATTACCGATGCTGGTTCTTTTGCGTATTTAACAAGTCTATAAATAATGATGAATTAAGAGGCAAGGCGCTTTCTTTTCTCTGGTACCATCTAATGGGGAAAAGCGTGCCTGGATTTGTTCAACAAGGCATTTCTTGCTCGCCTCCATTTTCCTGAAATGAAGGCTCTGAGCTTCATCGGTCCAGTGATTCTCCGAGTGGAATGTGTTTGTAGACGGAGAATGACTCGCTCCCTGCCTTTACAATTCCGTCCAATGGCGCAAGCCCTCCCGAAAGCATTTTGCGGACAAAGGATGACGCAGCGGTGCCAGGAGGAAAGGGTCCGCTCTCTGCCAGAGCTCCTGTTTTCACCAGCCGCCTTTCCAGACCTTGCCCCTCTAAAATCTTCCTTCCTCCCTCTTATATCTTAATCTTCCAGCGGACGGCTTCAGTCCCCTAACACAATGGCCCTCTGTAGCAACATGCAGCGCAGGACCTGCTTTGGGCCTCCTTATTCCTTCTGTTTTTGCAATGAAACGACTTTCTCCTCTCCTGAGTGAGGAACGCATCAGAAGGCACTCTTCAGAGGCAGATCGAGGATGTGTTTGACTGCTGAAAGACTGCCAGCAAGCCCAGCGGCACTACTCTTCTGACCAGCTACAGCCTCTTGTGCCAGGCTGATCAAGAGAGGAATGTGGTGATGGGTGCCTTTTTTCCCTTCCCTTCTTTCTTTGCCTTTTGTGAGTAGCCCTCACTTCTTGAGCGCTGAAAGGATGTCTTTATCCGCAACCAGAGATGGGTTTAAACTCCTTTTATGTACTTCCAATTCCATCAGGCTTATTGTTAATGCTGAGAAGTAGGGCTGTTGAGAAGGGAGGGAAAGAGGTGAAAAGGACCATCGGTTACTGTATCGCTGCCAGACCCTGACGATTACAGTGTTGTCTAACAGTTTCTGAAGTGGAAAAGGAAAAAGGGGACCAGAGCTTTCAGCAAATATTGCACCCAGTTCCTGTCCTTTCACTGAAGTACACCCTACTGTGGAGTCACATGCTGCTTGTTTTGCTGTAGCCTAAACTCTAGTGGTAAGTTTATGAACTACTACTGGCTTAATGATTGTATGAAGGAGGAGCTCGTAGTAAATTTTTTGCATGCAAAGCAAGCATCGGGGTTTCACAGTGGTTGAAAGTCTAGGGTTCAAGTCCTATCCAAGGTGGCTAAAGTCCTTTCTGTGTGGAGTTTGCGAGTTTTCTCTACATGAGTTTCTGCCTGGCTCCCAGGTTTCTTCCCACAGTCTAAAGACATGCATGTCAAGTGAATTGAAAATGTCCAGTTGCACCTAGGTCTGAGTGTGATTTTAGTCTGTGTCTGCCCTGTGATTGACTGGCGACCTGTCCAGGGTGTTTCTCACACTGCTGAAGATAAGCAGACCAGAAAATGAATGAATGAATGAATGAATTAATTAATTAATTAATGATTGAATGAAAGTAAGCATCATGTTCCTGTTCCCTTTATTTGCAGTTAAACAAATGAGTTATATATAAATAGCCTAGGCACAACCAACATTTGTGTTATGAAGTTTGTCATTATAATAAGAAAAAAAGTTCTGATTATGGTAATGGTGATCATTCACTAATAACCAGTGACTGAAAGGCTTGGCAAGCAGCAAAATGGTGTTAAAATCTGAACCGGAACACACTGCAGGTATGAGGTCTGTTATGTAACTTTGCCATATTGTTATTCACTCAATCATGTTCCATCAGTCCCTAATCTGGAACCTCCACATGGTTCCTAAGCCTTGAAAACACCGTTGTTATTCCAAACAGTCCCCCAGCAAAAATGTTTTTCTTCCATTCATATCTCTTTGATTTCACAACACACGCAACCCGCCTTATGCAGGTGTCTGGTTGCAGGCTAACAAGAACCAGACTTCAAAGATAGACAAATTGATTATTTTATCTTGGTTAGAACTAACAGGCATTCTGGCATTGAGAATGAAACACTACAAGGTATCAGTGGAGTGAACTTGACATACAGGACTGTGTGTATGTGTCGAGGTTTTTTTTTTCTGAGTTTGCTAAAGAAGCTCTCCTCTGTTCTCACTGAGGATGAACATCTCGGAGCGTGAGAGCCAGCTCCTCTCTCGTCCCCCTCTCTTTGCCTCGCTCGTTCTTAGGCTGAACCCCAGCCAGAGTGGCACTGAGGGGAGGGCCTCTGGGGAAATCAGCTGTATTGTTTGGAGATGTAAACCCCCCCACTTCAATCGCATAAACCCTGCTGCCCACCTCCCCCCTCCTCTTATACCACCCCTTCGCTTGCTCTGAGCTTTTTCCCCTGACTCCCATGAAAGGACCTGTATGAATAACAAACTCCCAGAGTTCAGTGGTCTCACTCTGCACCCCCCATGAGACAATGGAGAGGAAAAAGTGTGCATTCATCCCCACCACCCCCTCAGAAGTACCTCAGTTGATTGGTCACTGTGGACTGACCCCTGTCTCAACATATTTCTCTCCGCACTGAGAAGGCCTGCTGATCGGCTCAGTGCAAAGGGTGGTTTTTCAGGGGACATGTTTGGTAATGGCTGAGTGAGTTTGCCGGACCAGAGAGAGAAAGCTGTGAATGTTAATCAGATTAGGCTTATCCACCTGTGTGAACAGTGTGTGTGGAGCCAACAGAAAGCGTGTGCATGTGGGTGATGTGGGGGTGGGGGGGGGTGGGATTGGTGGAATAAGGAATCGGGCAGGCTCGAATGCAAGTTGCAGCACCATTATTGTGCTTGGTGTTTAGATTCCTCAGTTAGACATTGCAGTGTCTCTTTTGGCATTGAAATGCACACTAATGAATTCCCTTCTCTTTCAACAGGTCTCAGAGGCAACCTCTAACAATGGGATTTCAGAACTACTGAAGAGACTGCGACAAAAGACAAGGGAAGAGGGCAAGTGAGGAGAACAAAAGGAGAGGGTTGTGGGGGAGCTGGAGGCGCTTTTGAAAAGGGGATCAGTTCTTTTGGGCCCGGCGGGGGGTGTGCATGCTGCCCCCTCAACTGGACATCCTCTTTTGTGCCAGAGAGAGAAAACAAAAGCAAGTATGCCCAATAAACTGAGAGAGTTCCGGGATGCGGGCTGCTGCCGCCCCATGCCGAGATTGGGGGGCAGGACTACGGCGCTCCTCCTGCTGGCTGTAATGCTGGCAGGAGCCCAGGCATCTTGGCCCCAGGGGTCCGTGGAGGTTCTGGGAGACGTTGGGCAACTGGAGGCTTCTATGCACTCTGCGGTGTTTTCCAGCTTCCAGGAAGCAGAGGTGGCGACAGCCACAGCGTCAAAACCCAGTGGCTTCCCAGACTCCTCAGCAGTGGTGGGACGTGTGTTCCAGATGAGAATCCCCACCAAAGCCAAGGACACCAGTAGCACTGTTAAGGTGAGACCATTCCACCACACAGTTACGGCTACTTCGAAAATTGGTTGCAAATGTATGCAAGAGAATTTATCCGCCATTATTCATCCCTTTCCCGTTTTGCATATCAGAAGCTTCTGCATTAGGCTACGTTTCCCCAGCCAGCAGACGTAGTGGGAGAAGTGACATTGCCTCAAGCGCTGCTTCGTGAAACTTATTCCACGCTTTTCTTTCTGAGTGATGGCCCATAAAAGACGGCAGTCCCTGTAATAACAGAACACCACTTTTAAACCCCATGAGTCCTCTGTGCACCAAGGGCCAGAGCTCTCAAAGAATTCACAAGATGCACACCTACCCTGCATGCAGATCACTTTCATAAAACAGGATTTTTCCATTAAAGCAGGATAACTTTTGACCAAAGTAAGGATTGTCCAATATAGGTGTCCATGGCTTCTATTCCTGTTGACCAAGGTAGACTTCTCAATCAAGTAAACTGGTTACCTGGGAAATCCTGCATTTCATAATGCACTCCAGGTCCAACTCGGAGTGCTTTGTTTTGTTCCTGTGAATTCTGAAAACATTTATTTGTTTGTGCAGTCTTGGTTGGTGATAGCTGTTCTTTTAAACACATTATCAGTACCAGAGGCGACATCTGTTTAGAGCCTTGGTAGATTAGGCTATGTATCGAACTGTGTCTTGGGTTTTTGTTCATCAGACAGTGCAGTTTCTGAAATCTGTGTGCTGAGTCTTAATTATTGATATTCTGTGCGTATGTTGCGAAAAACATACCCTATTTGGACAATTATTTAGCAACTGCTCACAAGTTGCTGATATTTTTTCCCCCCCTTTCAACTGGTCCGTGTCAACTGTTGTAAAAGCATGACCCCGGCACATATCTCGTCATTGTGTTCCTCTGTCCCATGTCAATGTTAGGAGACTCTCCCATGCCTGCCGTGTAATCCTATATTCACAGGATCATTTCTGCCCTGTCAAGCGCATTTTTAAGTTGGAACAACAAGCCCCTTTGTGCACATTTGGAAAATCTCCCCTGACAGCTGTGCCAAAGAATGCTAAAACCCAACAGTTTGTGCAGGGTACAGCTGTTGTCTCCAGTATTCCACCCAAACGGATTCTGTGTTGCCATTCCCACCTCTGCTAAAACGAATTAGGCTTTCTTGTGGCTCAGTGCTATGCAAAACAAAGTTCTTCTTTTCAACATTTTAACATTTCGGTTTTGGCTAAACAAAGAACAGTTTAATGAAAGCTGTTTTGATTGACTGTATTCATTTTGTCAAATGTTAAGCCAAGGCATTGCATTTTTGTGTCCTCTTCAGATGTGTAATAGCTGTTTAAGTCGACCCTTTGTGTGGGTTAATATGCTGAGCCATAAGAAAGGTTGTGCACCACAAAGGAATGCTATGATTTATTAAGCCAGGTGTCTAGTTTTCTGTCGATTTAGTGTCTCAGAGGTTGAGCACAAACCATGCCTGTGTTCCGGCTTAGAAGGATTCATTCTTGAAAGGCTGGGTAATTTTCCCTTTACAAATACTGTGAACTCAGCATAGCTTTAAAATGGACAAAATCAAGATTTGTGTTTTTTGTTGTTCTTATTATTATTATTATTATCAAAATTAAAAACACAGAACAACCAGTCATGTGAAAAATGCATCAGTCTCATGGGCTCGGAAAAGGTGACAGATGTTTAAGCTGTCAGTGCTGTTGTCCCATTCATTTCATAATTTTGTTTTAAGAATTACACAGTCTGTTGTGCAACCCCCCCGAGACACATACACCCTCTCACTTTCCCTGTGTCTGTATTCTGCTCCTCCTGTGCCTTCATATTCGCCTGTGACTGCAGGATCCTTCTTCATTCCCCAGCCCTTCCCTCTTTCAACACAAAGACTGGCACTGAAATCTAATTAGCCTCGGCCATGCAGTAGCGGAAAACGCTGTCTTCCAGCAGCCCTGACCAAAAAAAATAAAAAGAAAAGATTCACAAATGTGAGTCATCTTGTGCTTATGGTCAAATATAAATCACCCCAAGTTAGGCCAGTTTATTTGAGGGGTTCTTCCCTATGTTTTTGTTGTGCATAGCAACCAGCCTTGTGGTGCCAATGTCATATGGCAGGCTAGCATTACCCTCATGCACCAGTAGCCTTTGAAGAATATTTCTGTAACCCTGGCAAGGCTGTGATTCTAGTTTCACTGGCGTGCAACCTCTTAGTCAGACACAGAAGCTGTAGAAACAGTAAGGAGAGAGGAGAACAACCCACATTTTGTGCGTGAGGCTACCGCTATGTTTGCTCATTTATTCTCATTGTGTCCACAAGAGTGCACTACTGAGGGCTGACTAGTAAAGGATTGTCTGTCCTTGGCTGTTCTAAGTATTTCAGAGGAACTTGGTGAATAAAACCCAATTTCCTTGTTTTGTTAATTATTTTGTTGTTAGGCTGTCCCTTTTTTGTAACCCTCCTAGTTACCCCATATGGGTCATTGCCTGTTGAAGAAACTAATTTGTTTTCTATACAGTCTCATAGCCTCCCTCCTTAGTCATGATGTAGAGATGTGGGATTAGAGAGGCTGAGTGGTGATTCCGTTTGGATGAGTAGACTTTACTGATGTTAGTTTAGTTTTATGCCAAGGTTTGAACAGAGCTTACCAGTCATCCGGCCTGTCCCATGGCTGGCAGGGTATATGTTTTTCTTTACCTCTTTATGCCCTGTCTCTTGCTTAAATTTGCCATTTTTCTTGACTCACATTTTCTCCCTGCCGAATACAAATGTAGGGCTTTAAACGGCACAAACATTTGTCTCCCAGAGGTGCTTTAATATTTTCCCTTTGTGGAGAAAGGCTGGGAGAGACGTGAAAGTCCCGTGCTGACCAAGGTTTGCCTCTATGGAGTTCACTGAAATGCAGGTGGAAGCCTGTTTGGAATTCTGCCATTAGAAAAACTACACCTTCTATTCCGAGGACCCCTTAGAAGACCCGTGTTCAGCAGTCTAGCCAATATGACTTGTCAGGAGGATTACTTTGAACAACCAGTCTTTCATCATCTGTGTTCAAGATGAAGCCCTGTTATGTCAATCCCTAAAATTTGTCTACTTTTTTTCCACCCACTTTTCCCCTGAGTGCACGTACATTAAGGCCAAACAATGAGTGAGTTTTATATACATTTTTAGTAGCAGAAATTAGGCTGGAAGGCCAGCTCCTTATAAACAGCCACTTGGCCAAGCTAAAGGGTCCAGCCTCCTGAAATTTTCCAGTGGAAAGACTTTGCTCTGCCAATTCCCCCTGTGTCTTCTCAGTCTCCATTTCACCCTCATATCTCAAAGACATGCCTGAGCCTACTCCTTCAAAACTATGAATCTTATCTTTTCAGCTGTCTTCACACCACAACAATGGGGCCTTTTTTCTTGTGGGCTCCTCCACAAGTACACGCTAACAATGGCCTCCTTTCTTCATCTTTCACGGAGGAGTTTTCATTTCTTTCCTTTTAAATCATTCATGTCGGGGGGACATTCTATTCTTCTCTGTCTTCTTTCGATGGAGATATGGAAGGCTCTCGAGATCACAGGCTTGTCGTCTGGTTTATTTTGTTAAGGTGTGTAGGCACCCATGTATTGCAGGACAGAGAATGGATTTTTTCATGAACCACTCACCATATACGTTGGTGCATCGATTATCATGACCAGCTTGACACAGGCACATAAGTCTAAAAAAAAAAACAGAAGACCATAAAGGAACACAGATGTGTTGTGTCGTTGCCATGTTGTTTTCCTTGTCTCTTGTATTACTTCTCTCCCTTTTCTTCTAATTCAAGAAAGACTTGCCTTTGGCAGAGACTTCGCTTTCTGTAGAAGAGTGGGTTGCATGAATCATCAGTATGGAAACTATGGTAGCTTAAATGTCAGTGAGTTTAGAGATTTGGCAGTGATTTTATGCTGATTTTTTATGCAGGATCCACAGTAAGGGCTAATACTAAACATATATTTTGAACCTAAGGGCATTCAGACCTAAGGACACATCAGGGACAATAACTCCTTTTTATCCATTTCAAATGTTTCATGCCACTTTTGAACAGATGGAGAGATTACTCAGTTTTCCCCAAATCAGGAATCATTGGCAAAGGGAAATAAGAATAAATAGCAGCCTCAGTCTAAGTTTGTTTTGTAATGGACTATAAACAACAACTCCCTGCTTTCCTGGATTTAATGTAATACTCTAATTGATGGCTATGTCTCAGTTCTATTTTAATCCTTTAAAATGGCACCTGTACAGGGCTCTCTAGAACCTCTCTGTGCTGCAATGTTTGTGTTGTAAGAATGCTATTCATCAACTGGATTACGGATCAACCTATAATTAGTCTCCCACCTGGATTATTAACATCTTTCTAAGTGAACAAATTGGTAGGTAGCCACTTTTTAGATTGCAACAAATGACAAAAATTGATCTGTAAAAGATGAGATGCTGAAAGGTGTAGAAGAGGAGGGTTTACTTCTAAGAGCTTAGAGACAGTAATAAAAAGACCAGCTGTTATAGCAAGAGCTCCCCCAGTGACTGCAGTGTACTGGTTAGAGCATTAATGATCTGTCTCGGGAGCATCGTTTCTACATTATTTATCAACTAGCTTTTATTAGCCACTAGATTAAGGGAATGTAGAAGATACATTTTTATATCTGTAGTGCAGTTTGTTTATTTTAATGTATCCTCACTTTACATTGATTTATTATTACACATTTCTGACTGTGAGGGCTCACTGAACATCTCTCCAGCTGTGCAGCTGATGAAGTCTTACTGGAGAGAGCAGTAGTGCCCCATATTTGAATAACACACCACTTGTGTTTCAGAATTGTATTGCAGAATTCACAAATGTTGGATGCAACTTAACAAATCTTTGAAGTAGTTTTGCTTTTTGTCTTTTTATGACCTTTTAGTTATTATAATTATTGCAATTGCTTATTATTTTATGTGTGATTCATCATCATCCATAATACCTATTTGTGTTCTTTTCCCTTTCCAGGTTACTGAGGCAGGCAAAGATACACTTCCAGCATGGTTGCACTGGGATCCAATGAGTAGCACCCTTCAAGGACTTCCTCTGGAGGTAGACAAGGGTGTCCATTACATATCCATCTCCATCACAAATGCCAGTCATGTGTCCCAGGGCCCTGATGTATTCTCCGTAGAGGTTCACCCAGAGGAGCATGTTGACGCTGATTCTGTTCTGTTAGCAGTCCAGGGTGCCAAAAGCGATTCTCACCCTTTTGTCTGTGGTAATGAAGAGCCTGTTACAGTCCTCACAGTCATTTTGGATGCAGATCTTACGAAGATGAGCTCCAGGCAGAGAGTGGAGCTATTGGCAAACATGAAAAAGTTCTCTGGTGTGGGGCTTCAGCATATGAGAATTTTGCCTGTTGTCAACAATCGCTTGTTTGATATGTCTGCTTTTATGGCTGGACCAGGGAATGCCAAAAAGGTAGTGGAAAATGGTGCTCTTTTGTCCTGGAAACTAGGATGTGCCCTGGATCAAAGCAACATTCCAAACATTAGCAGTGTTCAGGTTCCAGCAAAGGAAGGGACAATGTCAGCACAGTTGGGATTCCCTGTTGTTGGATGGCACATTGCTAACAAAAAGCCTCATGTACCTAAAAGGGTCAGACGACAGCTTAACACCCCTACACCTGTTCCCTCTTTGCCTCCTCCAACAACATACCCTGAGCCATCCAGCCGCATTGTGCCTACACCTACATCACCATCATTTGGACCAACCTCGGACAGTTCTGCACCACCTGTGCGGGGCCCTGTACCATGGCCTGTGAGACCCACCCAACGTACCAGAGATCCAATTGCCCACACTCCCACAGTAGGGCCTCCCCAGCCCACAAGAGTTATGGACACTACCAGCACAATTGCTATCCAGCCCACACCAAGCAGACCAACGTATGTTGGCCCTTCTGTAACTCCACCAGTTCCAACCACAAGGAAACCAACAAAGAAGCCCAGGAAACCCAAGACCACCCCAGTGCCAAAAGAGCCTAAGACCACCACGGCCAAGCCACCCAGACGCACCACTCCCTCAGTTGCATTACCTGATAGCAATGTGAGACCAGAGCTTCGCAACCCAATTGATCAGGTGAAGGCATATATTGGCACTTACTTTGAAGTGAAGATTCCATCAGACACATTCTTTGACAAAGAAGATGGTACAACAGACAAGTTGAGATTAACTCTGAGGAAGAACAATGAAGTTGTTGCAGAAGACTCTTGGATTCAGTTCAACAGCACTAGCCAGTTGCTTTATGGATTACCAGACTGGCAGCATGAGGGTAAACATGAGTACTTCATGCAAGCCACTGACAAAGGTGGACTCTATACCACAGATGCCTTTGAGGTCCGAGTCAATCGCTTCGGAAACAACGTCAAATCACCAGTTCTGTTTGCTGCTCGTTTCCATGGAGAACCTCGTACTGTTACAAATGACATCCACAAAAAGATTCTTCTTGTCAAGAAGCTAGCCTCTTCTTTTGGTGACCGCAATTCTACTTCCATTACACTCAGAAATATCACCAAGGGATCCATTGTAGTGGAGTGGACCAACAACAGCCTTCAGCAACATCCATGCCCCAAGGAACAGATCCAGGCGATGAGCCGAAGGATCTCTGATGCTGAGGGCAGACCTTCGTCACTTTTCAAAAATGCAATGGAGCCAGACTTCACACCGATTAACATTACCATCAAAGGAACAGGAAGCTGCCGCAGCTACATGTTTGTCCCTCCAGGCGACATCCCAGACCCGGTTCCCCCTGCCGTAACTCCTGCCATGGGAGCAGGTCGACAGAGCACAGATGATGTTTATCTTCACACAGTCATACCAGCCGTGGTCGTTGCTGCAATACTATTGATTGCAGGCATAATTGCCATGATCTGTTATCGCAAGAAACGCAAGGGGAAGCTTACCATTGAAGACCAGGCAACTTTCATCAAGAAAGGAGTGCCCATTATTTTTGCTGATGAACTTGATGATTCTAAGCCACCTCCATCATCTAGCATGCCCCTTATTCTTCAAGAGGAAAAGCCTCCTCTTCCCCCACCTGAGTATCCCAACATGGCCAGTCCAGAGACAACACCTCTAAACCAGGACCTTTTGGGTGAGTACACAGGCCTACAAGATGAGGACCCTAATGCTCCTCCTTACCAGCCTCCACCACCCTTCTCAGCACCTATGGAGGGTAAAGGGTCTCGCCCCAAGAACATGACCCCGTACAGATCCCCACCCCCATACGTGCCACCCTAATGATTACTGATCCCTCCGGTTGTGGAGGACAGGGAACTTGTGCAGTTCCAACTCCATCGTTGTCTTTTTGAATTTTTGGATGTTGGAGGGGCTCTGCAGTTTGGGACATTTGCGTTGGGAGGGTTGGAATGGTTTCGTTAAAAAAAAAAAAAAAAAAAAAAAGGACTTTTGGGGAAGGGGCAAGGTGGGGTGGGTTTAGGGGATGTGACTAGGTATTCTGCAAAGGACACCGAGAGCAACCTCAGCCTCTGACTACTCTGGCTACTGCTGAACAGTTGGGAGATGTGCCCTCCAATCCTAGCGCTTTTGTGTCTAGATGGACTTTTTTTTTTGTTGTTGTTTTATCATTTTTATTTCTTTTTGACTGACTTCAGAATCCAACTACTTGCCTAACAGCACTCTTTTTATCTTCTGAACTCTTGTTTTTGAATAATACATAAAGACAATAAGTAAACTGACTGCAGGTGTGAGTGTTTCGTAGGGACATTCTATGAATGGGGGAAAACATGACCTAGAGGAACCTAAACAGCCATGCAGACAATTATGGGCTGTTTTGATTCAATACAGTTTGCCTTTTAACATTAATTATACTGTTTTTATCCTTATTCATGTCTAGTAAAGATGAGCATAACAAGAGGTAGCCAAAAAGCTCGAGTGAGATAGAACCTTTTTGTATATTTGAAGGTTGTTCTGCTAGATTTTCTTTTCGTCTTTTTCTTTTTTTTAACGGGTGTCAAAGTAACACTGATATAACCTACAGAAAATCTGTGCCCCCAAGTAAAGGTTACACGATGGGTATGTGTACATGTTGATTTGTTTTCTGACTAGTGTCTGTCCTCATGGGGATTCACGCTAGGCCTGGACTGGTATCACAGATAGATATGATGTCTACTTGTATTCTGACTTTAATCTTTTCTTAAAAAGGAAAAAAAGAGGCTCAGTACCAGGCTAGAGCATTATTCAATTTTGATATGAATCACTGTTAACTATTTATAATGAAGGCACCTTGTGATCTAGTCGGAATGAGACATGACGCAGTCTATCAGGCAAAGTCAGAATTCACAGCAGGCAGGCATTTGGCACCAGTCAGATATTTCAGCACCGATCCTAATAAACAGGCTTTCAAATTATGACATACCTTTAATTTGTATGTTTGTTTTTTGGTTTTTTTTTTTTCATTTTGTTTTACTTTCAATAATGATTATGTATGCCTTGGATTGACTCAAATTAACTGAAAATAAAGACTGAAGATTTTGATAACTAATCATCTTCTAAACATTTATTAAATGTAACGGTCATACTATATTTGCAGTTGAATGCCATTTTTTGCCTTGGTGGTTATGCAGCAAGTGTCTTCTGTAAATAATACTCTGCCTGTGGATATAATTGTATTTATAGTCCAAGAAGTGTACATCAGATATGGGGTGGAGGCGGGGCTCCTGCAGTTTCTTTTAGATGAGGGTTAATTATTTTTTTATGTAGTGACTTTCTTGGTCTCACATTTATGAAAAGGGGTGGGGGGGAGGATATTAAATTCTATTATTAAAAATGACCTGTAGGGATATTCACAACCCAGATGTTACAGCTGCTTTAGGTGAAGGGGAAAAAGAGAAAGGTAAAAAAAGAGTTTTGGTTTCATTCAACAAAATCATCAGAAAACAAAAAAAGGTTGATAAAATCTCAGTCTAATTTTTATAAAGTTTTTGATACAGCCTCAAAATGTTTTATTAAAAATAGTGTATTGCAATTTGTAAAAGCTTAGCCTAGGTGATTTATTCATTATATCGTATTTGTCCTCATGGGTCTGTTAGGTGACTTTTTTTTTTTTTTTTCTTTCAACAAAATATATAAATTTGGGAAGTCAGAAATGCTCAAGCAAACATCACCATATGTAATCATTGCCATTTGGTATTGATTATTTTTTGTTTTAATTTTATTTTATAAAAAAAAAAACTGCCTCATTTATTCAGCTTTGGTTCTGCATTTGGAATTCACCCTTTGCAATAATGTAAGGTGCGACACTGTTGTGACTAGTGTGTTCCGATGAGCAATGTATTAGAGACTTTGTGGGGACCTTTATAAAATACCCACTGTAAAGTCCAGTTCCTCAAATCGGCATGACCCAAATATCATTTCAGGTGTGTGCTGTTTCACTTCTGAAGCTTTAACGACACATTTTTATGTAGCCTAGGTTGGTTTTTATGGGTTTGCTTTTGTTATCTTTTTTTGAGAAATGCTTCCGTATGCTAATATCGCTTCAGATTCACTGGCTTTTTTTTTTTTTGTGTGTATGTTCCATGTTTGGATTTACCAGTTGGGGCCTACTGAGCTTCTGCAATGGGGTGAATTATGTTTAGCACCTTTGCTTTGATCAATAACAAAAAAAAACACCATTTTTTCAGTTTTGTATTTTATTTTATTCATGAAATGCAGTCAAAGTGTATTTTGCAAACATAACATCATATCTCTACCTCCTTGGGCCAATCAGCAATCAGTACTGCCCAAGAACGTCCTTTAATTTTGATTTCTTTAAACATAAAACGCATCAGATTGCTTTTTGAGATTCAGTGGCTTTTTTTCCTTTTTATGGCTTTTTTTTTTTTTTTTTAGTAATTTAGTACGTTTTTGTTAAAGCCACAGATGAATCTAGCATAGTTGAGGTGTCTCTCCTCCCTCTTACATGTAACATGGATTGGGCATCGTATTTAGATGGAAAAACCAAAGATGCAAAATGTCAGGTGGTGTCACTAGCTAACTGATCTTGTTTTAGTTTTTACATGTTGCTCATTTTTTTAATTTTTCCTCACTATAAGGGATAGCACACACAAAGTAAAGTGAATGCAGTTCTGCACTCGTGGAAACTTCCCTCCCATTAAAGCTGTACAGTACAGACTTCATGTTTTCAGTCTGGCCTGTTTTCAGCCGCCTGGAAATTCGATTTGAAAGCGTCCCGTCACGCATAGGTGTCACATTAGACCTTACATGTGTCTCAAGTCTGGCGACTGCATGGCGTTTTTCGGTTGGCTTTTGGGGTCATGTTTCTTTTTATTTTATTATTATTTATATTGTTTTGGCTTAAAACAGAGAAGATGCGAATCCATATAACTGGATATCCATAATCAACACACAATCAACACTGATGACCATACAGGGTTGATGAAACAGTGTTAATCTGTATATGCATTGCAATGTGTTGAGAGGGGGAAAACACTGGTATTCCCTGCTTTTTCTTTGTATTTTTTTTATTTTTTATTTTTTTGTCCCCAGATTCTTGACTCTAATGCTCGTTTTCGCTTTGCTCCGAGTCGAGTTAACTTAATTTGAACACCTGGCTTGTGTCAGGAGGCTTGGACCTAGTACATAGCCGAGCACCAGAGATAATGGAGAACAATAATCGCCGAAGTAGAAAGCAGAACCGGGGAGCTTGTTCACACTGTGTGAAAGCCTGACAATTACGGCTAATTAGCGCAGCTTACGATCCAGACGAGAGGGTTGAGTTAAATGCTCGAGTACAGAGTAATACGGAGAATGCATACAAAATGCATTTGTTTTCTTTCTGTGTTCAATAGCATTGATTAATTTATGCCACTAGACACTGTATGTTGGAATCTTGTATTAAAAAACAAAAGTGTTTTCACCAAAAATGTTTCTTCATTGTTGGTTATCATGTGCTTCCTATAGTTTTTAACACCCACTGTATAGTATCATTAATTGGACATTGTGAAGATGCATATTACATCAGTCGTTTACAAATGTCAGATCAAATTGAATGTTTTGTTGAGTACTCCGTTCTTTACAAAGAATCTGGACATTTTAATGTAAAGTTGCTGTTTATTTGCTAAATTTAGCATACAAAGCGCAGGCCATGCAAATGTTATGGTATATTTTCTACTTTCTCTAATATGTTTCCAGTTGAGCATTAAAATGTGCAGAAAGATTTATTTTCCCTTTGAAAATCTGCTTAACATAACTTTACTAGTTGTGTTCAACCTATAACACTTTTGTAGGGGTGGTGGTGGACTAGTGGTAGGATACTTGCCTCTGGACCAAGAGGTCATGAGTTCAAATCCTACCTTCAGCACAACCACTGAGTTCCTGAGCAAGACCCTTAACCCCAAGTTGCTCCAGGGAGACTGTCCCCTGTAGTTAGGGAATGGAAG
>JBBJLS010000134.1:8278228-8315997 GCA_037577275.1 Bryconaethiops microstoma | reverse complement strand
CTCCATAAAAATGAAACGACCTCATATATTAGAGACAGTTCTTTTTTTGGAAATCTGCAAACTTACAAATTCAGCAGGGGATCAAATAATTATTTCCCTCACTGTACATATATATATATATATGCATGTGTGTTTGTAAGTGTGTAAATATATGTATGTATATATGTATATACTACGTTCATAGACCTCTGAACTTTCATTAGGAAACGTTTTTGAAAACCAACCATTTGAAAATGGTAAACAATTGTCAACCTCACCAAATTATCCCATGTAAGCTTTGTCCAGTGCGGTAGTGAAGTAGTAAAGTTGCTTTAGCATTACTGATCAGTAGTTTCAGTACGTGGTGTTAGAAATATTGCGGAAGTTTCATCCTCACTTTCATGCAATGTTGAGTCAGTGTGCAGGACAGTTAGAGTGTGCTAAGCGTTACTTGACTGCTAAACCACCTCATCGTTCGGAGGATCCAGAAGCGGGCGGGGAAATGTGTACTTAGGCAAAGGTTATCAGCTTTGGGACATTTCTGCTGACCACTGGACCCCACAGCTACAGGCCTGGCTCCAGAATAAAAAACATGTAAGTGAGTTTACATGAACATAATACTCATAACACAGCTTAACCACTGATTAGCATCTACCCAATAAACTCACCAAAGCACAGAAATGAAAAATTCCTGGTTTTCTCATTAACCTTTAGAACACGAGCTGCACGGATCTATGCTGGAAGGGCAACGAATATTAAATCATCATCATACAGCAAAACAGCTCCTGTTGCTCGGGGTGTCAGGCGTCATGCTGAGCTTTGTTTGGTGTTCCTATGTCATGTAGAACCACGTACTGTCATTTAAAAACATGTAATAATAATAATATAATGAACATGAAGGACAAAAATGAACAAATTTATTTCGTTTTAGGTCTTAGAAAAAAATGGAAAGAACACAAGGTCTTTGAACCTGGAGAACTTTCAGGATAGTCTCCGCCCACAAGTGGGTGTGGAAAACCCGCAGAGGGAGTGAAAGAGCAAAACACAGCGAGCGTGTAAGAGAACAAGCACCGGTTTTAGACTGATTTACACTGTTTATCTTTACTGAAATCAGAGTTTACTGATGCACACTAAGAGTTAGCACAGAGCCTCTTTACTGCTAAACATGTATACGGGACTTTTAATGGCTCCAGATCCAGAGATCTGCATTTTCCAACGTTTGCGCACATATATTAAGGTGGCAGGAGCTAATATTTAGGTCTCTGTGGGGTTTCTGAGAAATCAGAGTGTGTCATCTGCTTGACTACAACACAGAGCATGAGCAGCATGAAATTTTCCTCTGTATTTAACCCATTCACCCCAGTTAAGAAATGGGCACCCGGGGAGCAGTGTGTGGGGACCTTGTTCAAGGGTACGTCAGTGGTGGCACTAGCAGTTCTGGTATTCGAACCCACAACCTTCCGATCACAGGGGCAAATCCCTAACCAACAGGCCACCAGCTTTTTGATGTTTCTGTTTGAGTTTTCCACCCTAAGTGTCCCATTTCTGCATCCTCGCTCAGGACAGGGGGTGTGTCGAAGTGTGCTGACTTTTGGGACGATCTAATATGCATAATAAAATTCTTTCTCTCTCGGGTCACTGGCTTGCCTGCTGGGTCCCATTATTTTGTGCTTGTTACATGCATGCCATTATTTCTGGGCCATTAGTTAACCATGAGGGACTGTTCTATGACCACGTCAGAATGAGGGGACACGCGGCCCCATGTTTCACCAAGCAGAAAGCAGCCGATCCCACGTCCTCGCCCGGGTGATCCGAATCCACGAACGTCTGGCTAATTCAGCCTCCTCCAAATGTTTTTACTCACACAAATCGGCACAAGCACCTCTTCTGGACTTAATAAGACGGCGAAAGGCAGTGTAAATCTCTTCTGCCATGTGTGGAATTAATGCAGTGTTGATAACCCCATAATGGCCCTTCAGTGTGATCATGGCTATTAGAAGCAGCTTTTCGCCAGGCTGCTTAACACATACTGTATTATTGGATCATTGCAGTCGCAGGCTGGATGACACTCATGCTATCTTTTTCATTAACGCGGCCACATAAATCCTTGCACACTCTTGTCAGACGCTCACAAAAGCCCTCCAAATGTCATTCGCTTCTAATGAAGCCTTTTAGGAAAATATTGGCCTGTTTTTTGCTTTTGTTTTGGTTCAGTCCACCTTTAGCATTGTGGGGAAAAATTAAGACTAAATAAATAAAGAAATAATTAAATGCCCTGAAACATAAAACAGGGTCTGCCCGAATGGAAAATGTATCAGTCAGGATAACGGATTTGGTTTGTCACAGGGCCTAATGTTTCCCATTCTCCAAACAAATTGCTCAACGCGGACTGTCGGCCGAATCATTAAGCACAGTGTATTAATGCTCGCCAAATGCGCCTCCTTGGCACGCGCCTGCGTGTCATCCGCCACGTCAGATGTTTCTTTATGTTTGCTGGAGATCCAGTGCAGACTTTGTGAACCGGATGTGAAATTTTAATTGATGTGTCAAGCTTACGCAGGCCCCTGGCCAGATCCTGTAATACCTGCATCAAATCAATACTAATGAAAGAGACTGAATTATTTAAATGGGAATGAGTCATAAAGGTCGCGCCACACACAGCCTTTGAGTTGTAGCCCTCCGCTGTGATATTTCATGAAAACAAGAACAAAATGGGGTCTTCGGGGTCTTTGTCAGCTTTGTGACACAGTTGCATGGACAATGTGCTGCATATTATATTTGCTATTATAAATGTTCTATGAACTCTATGAATATATATATAATAAATATATACACACACACACACACATGCACACATACATATATACACACACACATACACACTATTATATTAACACATTATTTACTTAATGCTGACAATTATTTTATCATGCATTAATGCAGATTGTTTTAAATCCTTTTATTTATTTTGCATACAACATTGTGATAGATCATGATTAATTGCAGAAAACGATGCAAATAATTTTTTTTAAATTGTTGCTCAGCATCTGTTAGACAGAACTAATCACCCAATATCACTACCTGATCTCACTAATGCTCTCGCGGTTGAATCTAATCAAATCCTCCAGCAATGTTACAACATGTGCAAACTCTTCACAAAGGAGCACAAGCTGTTGCTACACCAGAAGATCGCAAACTCCTCAGTTAATACCCTATATTTCATTATTTTAATGAGGAATGGACCCAAAGGCATAATTTGGTATCAATTCTCACACCTTTAAATGGTTCAGTAGTTCAAAAGTATTGAAAACCTGAGAATATAGTATTTACATTGACATTTACGCTTACGGCATTTAGCAGACGCTCTAAAAATTGTTGAGTTTCCTTCTGTATATTCCAGCTTTCATGGCATGGATTATTCTCAGATTTCCTTCTGTATATATTCAGGTTTTGAATATATATATTCAAAACCTGAATATATATAGAAGGAAATCATATACATATATATATATATGTAAACACCACAAAGCTGGTGAGGATGCGTTTTGCTGTCAGTGAGCTTTCATGTGTCGTCCTTATGGCAGGAAGCTGGTGATGATGTTGCTAAGGAGATGTGTGTGTGGGTGTGTGTGTGTGTGTGTGTATATCAGAGCCACAGAGACCTTGACAGCGTGCTCAACACTTCAGAACGACATGCTTCCCCTTACAGCTGCTTCTGGCATTTCTATCTCTCACTTTCCTTCTGTCTGTCTGTCTCTCTTCCTCTGTCTGCTGTCTCTCTCGGTGTCATTATTTCACCTTGGAATTTGCGAAGGACAGTCAGTCACTCATCATTTTCTATCCGCAGCAGGTAATTTGGAGGGAGGCTTTCACCATGAACCTATCCATGCAATGAAAGATGAGATTCTCTCCTTCTCTCTCTCCCTCTCCCTCTCTCTTCCTCTCTCTCCCTCTTTCTTTAGCATCTGGCGGGGGAAGGATTGTGATTGCCAGCGGAGAGCAAGGAAAAGCCCGGAGGAGCTGCCGTTCTTGCAAAGCTTTTGACAGACAACATTTTTCTGCCTTGACACACTGTAGCATATGACTGCCATACTCCTGCATCGCTCTGCTCATAAAGCAGGTTGTATTTTGACACTGTGTTCCTGATGATTGACTCCAGTGCAGCACAACTGTTAGTTTATGTAAAACGTGTTAATTTAAGGGGTGTGTACTTTCTACAACTGTAAGAAAACCTGCTAGCTCCTGATTTCCTCCGGTTTTTGTACCATTAACTGCTTTTGAATCCTAATATGAAATGTGATATTAGAAAAGGAGAACACAAGAATGGCAGTTTTTCAATAATCTGTTCATTTATTGAAGGAAAACATCTTAACTGGAGAGTGGATCGCTGTGGAGAAATTTTGGTCCACTCTGCTTTGGAGAACTCAGCGATATTGGCGACCTTTCAACTGCCCAGTTAAGATTCAGCCACATCATCACAGTGAGGTTCAGGTCAAAATCTCAATTTTACTTCCTATGAGTAATTAATTGCCCTAAATCTTCAGATCATGGACTAATTGCTACAATTCAGTATTCTAGTATTTTTCATATACAGTATATCACAGCAGTAGAGGGATATTTGGTGATATCAGGGCTCTGTGTGGGCCAGTCAAGTTCTTCCACACCAAACTCATCCAGCCATGTCTTTATGGTCCTTACTTTGTGTTCTGGGACACAGTGATGCTGGTATAGAAAAGGTTCCTCCCCAAACCGTTTCCACAAAGTTGGAAGCATGTTTTCGTCTGTGGAAGCATTATGATTGTCCTTCACTGGAAGGATTCTAGCTCAAACCCTGAACAACAGGTATGTCCCAATACGTTTTTCCATATAGTGTGGGTGTAGCACCTAAAGCACTCAGTGAGTGTTTCTAATAAAGTGGCTATTGAGTATTTTATTTGGGTAGTAAAGCATTTGTTATGTACAGTGCTCTCCACAATACTGTACTTCTAGTACCAAAATATTGTTGTAGTTGGACATAAAGTATTGCCCACACAGACTGAATTCATTCACAGCTGGCTGAGTTATGCATGATAAAAGCTTCTACATACACTCTTGTGAGCACTCTTGTTTATTTTTATGCCAGTGTCCACTGAGAGAGACACAATTAAGCATTTTGCTTTGTTTATGAGCCACATCTTGGGCTGTAATCAGGAGATGCCGCAGTCTAATATGGCTCCTGGGTACCCAACCCACCAGCATGCTGCGTTTAAAGGAGCTCCTTTCTCTCCTATTAAGAGATATTTAGAGGTGAAGTACTTTCGTGAACTGCAGCTTTGTCTTCCTGGGTTAAACAGTACAGAAGGGATACAGCAGTCAAAAATCAAAAGTATACAATTTCCTCTCCACCTTAAATGTACTCAATCAGCTGAGACATTTCTGGAGTCTGAAGTTTGCTGAAGTCATGATCTGAAGTAATGAAAGTTAACGGACAACAATTGGCACCGTGCAAATATGCATAATCACACACTTTACCCAAATCTTCATTCCTTAAGTAATCTAAAATAGATTTACATGTGGTTTATGATACTGTATGCCTCACTGTTAGCTATAAACATTGATAAAATATGTCACAACCAATTTCATGTCTATAGATAACAGTATGTTATAGATAATAGTATGTTAACCAGTGGCGTGGGGGTGCTCTGCAGAGAACAAACGTCTACACATTTTAATACACTGTCTATATACTGAATTTAACATATTGTTATAAAAAAAAACATTGCCCATGCAAAAGTAATGGCACATTTTATATTTTTCATCTTTGCTATGTCTCATCTTTATTTAAAATGCATGTGAAATGCTGCAAATACAATTAGCAGAAAAATGTATTTAAACTTATTTAAGCTTTCTCTCTGCAGAGAATGCAACTTGTTTTAACTTCAACAATATGCATATTTTGGCATAGAGTGTTAAAACTTTTGCCAGGAACTGTAAACTTCCATTACTTGTTAGCCGCATGACTGGCCTCTCTCTCTGGGTGGGTGGAGTGGTCCTCCTGCTCCCCCACATTGGACTTGATGTCTAACAGTGCATGTGTCTGTGAACTCATATAACAGAACTGGTAATTAGTGTTCTCCTTCAAGCGTATCGATGCGTCCAATGAAAAGATCTCTCAGGAAGATGTTTTGTTACTTTATTTGACACATTTCACAATCCAAGCTTGGTGGTATAGTGTGATGGGTGTCAGGGCTGGGGGCTTATGACGGTGGGTGGCCACTAACCCTTGTTAAAGTCTTTTGTTCCTTGAGTTATGTTTCACCTGGGTGTTGTTAGGGGTTAACTGTTGTGCTTTTGTCATTGGTGTTTTCTCGTTGTGTCTGGGTATTTTAGGGCTTTGTGTTTCAGTTTTCTTCGTCGGTCAACCCGGTCTCTGAGGTTATGTTCTTGTTCCGGGTTCCTTTCCCGTTTTTTCTTCTTGTTATGTTTCTGTTTTCCCGCTTGTGCTCGTTTTTCTCCTGTCTCCTTTGAGTTATTGTAGCTAAAGTTCTAGAATTTGGCTCTCGTGCCTGTTTTGTTTTCTGATCATTTCTGTTTAAAATAAAAGAAACAAATATGCACTTCGACTACCCGTGGTGCGTGTGTTCGTGCCCTGCATGCGAGGAGAAGGGGATCCCCCAGCGCGACAATGGGGGGCCGCACCCAGGGGTGGAAAAGTCGTAGAAAAATAAATGGATATAATAATATATGAATTTAATAATAATAATAATACTAATAATAATGATCATCATCATCATCATTATCGGCATCTCCATCATCATCACCATCATACAAGCAAACTTCTCCCAGCAGGCCTACATTTAGGGTATGTTTATTGAGGACAATTGTATAATTATGATTATGATTTTTGGCCAAACCAGGCCTCAGTTTAGGTAATGCTGATGGAAGCCGATTGTTGTTCCCTTAAAATGTTCAGGGTCTGTATAAACAATTACAATCTGGAACGTCCTCTAACAAAACCAGTGTCAAGAATGACAGCAGAGTGGGCCGATGATTAAGACTGCCGTACGTCCTTGGATTCCAATTGACTCGGCTTCCCTCTCGCTTTGATCCTTGTTTTCTTTTCCGATTGGACTTTCCCCTCTCTTGCCATTCGTGGCACATGGTCGCATCAAAGGCTGATTGAGCGAAAACTTCCCTGCACAAGTCTGGCTTGATTAACATTCCGAGCTGACATTACACAATGTGTCGGAAATATCACATGCTGTTCATTTGTGTGTTGATAAAACGGAGTCTCCCGGCACCTGACCATATTTGTAAATGCTATCCTTTTGACATTTCCGAATGCCAGGCTACAATTACCCTGCACCGAACCTGCGTGGGCTCAGGCCTCCCGCCGCACGTCTTCTAGGATCCGTTGGTGTTTGTTCACACCTTCTGATAAGATTTTAACACCCAGCCCAATCTGAAAAAAAACAAAAAAACTCACAGATAACAGTTTTGCATTTCATTCACTGCGCCAAGGAATCTGGCCTTTTTCAATACTGCCCAAAATTCCACATTGATTGTTCCATTTTCAAAGCATTTCTTGATGCTAAGATCATAAGTAGGTGAACATATGAGATGAAAAAGCTATTTGATCAAGTCAGTCATTAAGTAGCTCTTGTTTATTTGGACATTTACAAAGATTGGTCTGGAAGAGCCGGACCCTCGTTGAATGCAAAAGCACAGCTGGAGTTGCACGTTCATCCATTTCGGAGAACATGATATGAAGATGATAATCTATTATCATTTAGAAGGTCAGATATACTCCAATAAATGACTCCTCCACTGTTACAACATAGTCAAACATTTCCCGTGACTCTTTATCGTGTCATTTCATCTTGATTGTCAATCTGCATAAAGTTCCTGATAGAATGGCAGGATAATTGCTATCTGTCCCCGCTGTCAGTGCAGAACTAATTGGCCCTGATGAGTTCACTGGCTGTTATCAAGACATGACGCCTTCAGTAGAGACGAGAAATGGAGTAACTGAATGGGGGGTGGGGGGGGAGTTCAGGAAAAATGCTGCTTTGCTGAACTAGCAGCAACCTCAGAAGAAAAGGTCTTCTTCTGATGTTCAGCTATACAAAGAATGCCTGTCAAACATGAGCACTCTGACTGGTCAGAGCTCTATACTCTGCAATGCACTGTGTGTTTCTATCACAGGAAGGATTAACATTTTCAGCAGTTTGTGCTACAGTAGTTCTTATGTGGAAACGGACCAGAGGGTCTGTGTTTTGCTCACCATGGACTTTAGTAAGCTTTGGGTTCACCATTTGTCCTTTTACGGACCATATTTGAACCACTGCACACCCCACAAGACCTGTCACAAGACAAGTCATGTAGACGTCACAATCTGGTCCTTGTCAAAGTTGTTCTGAGATCTTTGCGCTCACCACTTTCCAGCTTCCAACACAATATCATATTAATATATCCAGAGCCCTGACAGGTGCCACTGTAAAGAGATAATAAATGTTATTCACTTGTATACATACACACACACACACACACACACACACACACATATATATGTCACCTATAGGCTGGGAGGCCCAAACACACATCTGGAAGCTCACAGAGACACCAGAGCTTGTGGACAGTGGAGACTTTATTTAACTTAAAGACATTACAGTTTCAAGAAACACAGACAAAACCACCATCACTTAGGGCTGAAACCACTCCATGTCCCACAGTCCTTTCTCTCTCTAGTCCCTCTCCTCTCCTCATTCTCCCTTTTCTCATGGAGAGCCCGTGTTTTCGAGAGTTCTGACTCCTCCCTGAAAGAGTCCTGACTCCTCCCTTAAAGAGTCCTGACTCCTCCCTTAAAGAGTCCTGACTCCTCCACCTGGCTCTCATCAAGGGAGGAGCCCCGTGCTCAGTCCTGGGTGCTCTCCACAATAATGTATACACACACACACACACACACACACACACACACATATATATATGTATTTATTTTATATTTTGTACAGTGTACCGTTTTTTATATTATTTTTTTTATATTATATTTTATATTATCCATTTCTATTATTATTATTATTATTATTATTATTATTATTATTATTATTATTATTATTATTATTATTATTATTATATTATCTATTTCTATTCTATTATTATCTCTTATCTATTTATAGTTTTTCTTCTATTGGTTTTATTCTGTTTGTTTAATCTTATCTCCATATCTCCGTATGTCTTTGATTGACTTGGACCCCGTGTTCTTTCTGTGTCGTCATTGCTTGCTTGCTTGCTCTACCCTTCCATCCTCAAGAGAAACATATAAAATAAATATAGAACAGAGGAGTATTATCCCCTGATCGCTCCAGCGAGCCACTCGGAGGGTCAAGGCGAGCAGAATACATTAGTGGGCACATGCTGGGAAGCGCACTCCAGTGTTCTCATGTGTCTTGCATAGAGAAACTCCTGCTCCGTCAGTTCCTGCTCCAGAACGCTGCATCTTTTCTCATGCATGGAGTGAACCCCAAACCATCAATCAAAATGTTCAGGGGTCAAAGCGAGTCACCTGAAATGACACAAATTTGCCTGGAATTGGGTTTGTCGTCTGCATTTGAAGATGCACTAGGGCTGTGACATGGATGGAGCATGATAATGACAAACAATACTTTGTAATAAGCAAAGTGACAGATGCGGTGGCGGCACCCTGGCTGGCGTGAGACTCATTAGAACGGCGCCAAGCGAAAAGTCAGGGGAGCATGGCAATTGTTTTAGAGCAAATTAGCGCTGATAAATATGGCCTCCACACTAAACAGGGCTTGGAAAGTGTTTGGCTAATTATGAAATTGATATTTGCAAAGTCGGGCCTCAGTTTCCCTCGCAAATTTGGGGGGAGTTCAAGGGATCGCCGTGGAAAAGAGGCCCTCAGGAAAGGGCAAAATATCAGCAATTAACGGCCGGACGACTCCAGGCTAGCCGTGGCCCAACTTGGCGGAAGACACCCCTGGACAGATGAGGGGAGTCCATCAATAGCTGAAAGATCCAATCTGCTCCTCCTCCGTGGAGGAATATCGAGCATGTGCGAGTGCATTTTCGCAATCAATTGGTCACTGTCACCAGTTAGGCAGGCCTGGCCAGTGGATCGCAATAGCATCGATTTATCTAAATCCTCTTTGTGTCTGTCATCTAGACAAATGAGCTTTGAGAGGTAAAAGCAGGGGGAAGCCTGCCTTCAGCTCTGCCCTTCAGCTGTTTATGACCCCTAGAACAGTAGCACTTTAAAATAACTCCCATTTATCAGCCATTAACTGGCTATTGATGGCTGTGAACAAATCATTGGTTTATCAGAGTTTGACCATTTACAAATGGCAGTTTACAAACAGTTAAAAAACAATTCATTAAAAATTTCATTGACACTTGTCAGACCTCAAGGAAGAACAGTCAGTGGTTTGAGTGACAAAGACTGAAGAAAACACAATCGAGTTCAAAAATCGAGGTTGAGTCATATTTGCAGTTTTAAGCAAGATCTGTCCATCATAAATTTGCTTGATTGTTATGAGTTTTATATCTAACATCATATTAGACAGACACCTTGATGGTTGAGCTTCCCAGCATTCCCAGCTGTCATATTGTCTTCATGCTACGCTTTAGGTCTGGATACACTTTATTAGTATTTATTACATTAACCGCAATGGTATATGCGGAGTGATGCCACAAACAGTCCTGGAATTCTGATTGCAGGGGCAACTCCCTAACTACCTGGCCATGAGCCGCCCTGATAAGCTTCTGATTAAACAAGCACACAAAGCCAGTAGGGTCCCCTGAAATGGGTGATTCTGGTTGATTCGTAGTTACTTATGGAGCAGACATTAGACATTAGATATTTATATCCATGTGTTGTATAATTATAATTGTAATTAATTGAGGGAATCGAGTGATTACAGTGAAGCTGTTTCTGCTTAAATGTAGGTCTATTCATAACTTATTTTTTTAGATAGATTGTTCAGATTATTTAAGGCATTCGGCTGACGATATCTGTGGCTGAGTCCCGGTCCCTGGTTTGTGGGGTTCCTTTATCGGCAGGTGCGCTTCTCTCAAATCAGTTGGTGACAGCTAAATGGCTTTCTCTGCGCTGGTAAACTTTAGGAGGCCTGGCAGTGGCAGGAAGGTCACCGCAAAGTGACTGCTCTACCTCAACTGAGCGAGTCTCACTCGTCAAGGTCGCAGGGAGACGTTTCGTCTGAACTTAGAACAAATGACGCAGGAACAGCAAAGCACTCAAGCGCTTCTGGAGCTCTACAAAAGCTAGCCTACATGAAATGCACCCTTATGGAGGGCAGACTCTGCGATTCAAAAGACGATAGAAGGAGGAATGACTTCTCAAGGTCGCTTGTCAGATTGTTCTTGTGTCAGCGAGAGCTGTTGTAAACACTTTTTGCGTGATGGATGATGAATGAGATGATGGATTTTTTTTTCCCCTTTTGTCAAAACATGAGTGTCAGTTATCATTATATTCAGCGACACTCCGTCACCCTGTCAGACTAGAACCAACAGGAAGGCAATTAGTGGCAGGCTGAACTTCAGAAATCTCACACTCTGATTTCTTTATAGGCTGAGGCACTATCAGGATGAGATCAGCTCACACGGGGAGGTTAGGTTATTTTACCACAGGACGTCTAATGCTTATAACTGCTTTTCAAGATTAGAAAACTCTGAAGTTTATATGGAGATTTACACTGCTCAGTTTGCGAATTGCTGTCAAAAACAATGTGCGATAAATCTGGTTTCTCACGAGCCTGTCAGGACAGACTCACAGTAACTCATACTGTGCCCTATGCCACACTGACAAGTGTGAGTGGCCTTAAGAAAAGACTGAATGAGGTTTAAGTGGGGTGACAGAATTTTTGTTTTACTGATTTTGTTGACTAGCAAAACTTACTTGCAAAACTAATTTTACTTGCATAATATTTCAGTAATAGGGAAAGGCAACACAAGTATTTTAAATATTTTAAATTATTCCCATCACTCACTGTAATTATGCCAATTATGTAAACTTTTGAGACTCAAAATTATGAATGACTACTTCAATACTTTGTGCCACATTCACTTCTTTAAAAACAAAAGAATTAAAGTTCGATTGCACAGTTAATTTTATTAGTAGACAGTTTTCGGACTTGGAATTGAGAAATGTTCTAAAACACGATGCCGTAGGATGCATCAGTATGTTGGCCATGCTTTCTGTTGGTAAGCTCACAGTTTATCTTTGGCTTTCTTTCCGTGATACCTGCTTGGAAGCTTCAAGTGAGGTCCAGCTCTTCTGCCACTGTTCCTTCATACAAATGTGATGCTCCTCACTTGTTTCCCACAGTTTTTGAATAAAACACTGATGCCTTCCATTTTAAATGCCATGCAGCCCAGCTCTCTCTCTCTCTCTCTCTCTAAAGCTGTACAGAAGATTAGCATTAACGTGCAGCATGAGGCCTGGCAGTGGCGAGCTAAGACCACCCGCTCCGAGCGCCGAACGTGGGAATTATTTGCATGATTCATTATTTATAGCTCCACCAAACTTAACACGTCCCCGGGGGATGTTTCCAAACAGGTTATTGCCGCAGACTATGCACTAATGTCCTTTTGCTAGTAATTAATTACGGGGAGCTAGCGCACACGTTAGCCTGTGATATTGTTGTGCCAAAACCAGCCTCTTTATAACACGTGTCCCTACATCACTCTGCTCCTTTGATTTGAGAAAGGTGATGTCAACCATGCCAGAGGTAATTTGACTGTCAGGAGGATATGCCCTTTGTGTGGCTTAATGAGCCAAGGCAGTGGGAAAGACTAATTAGCCACAGCTTGCTCAGTACCAGCTTTGCACAACGTTCCAGAGCTCGCCTCGGCCTTCCCTCTACCTCTGCCCTGAGAAATGTCAGTGGAGGCTGTGTTAAGCAATGGTGGCATCTAATCAGCCCTAGTTGGCATGTGTCTGCGCAAACGCTTATCATTAGCCCTCCGGTTCTTTAGCTTGGCCCAGTTTTTCGAGGCGTTATAACTCCAGGATGACCTTGTGTGATGAAAGACGTAGCTTTTGATGAAGGCACTGGTTTTTGCAACATTAAACTCAGGCTAACTTTGGGGGAACTTTACTGTCATGTGGTAAGACCTGTTAAACACATAGATACAGTCTTATGCATGGACACCCTATGCTCAAATTTCTGGTGAAAGTGAAAATAAACTGACATATCCTTTGCAGGGAACAAATCTGTATTTATTATATTATATTGTATTAGATTTGATTAGATGATATAACTTGAACATAACATAAAACACAAAATATGCAAAGTATAGTGCATTATTTCAGTTTATTTATATGCCAAATGTAACAATTTATTAAAGAAATAATAATACATTCTTATGCTAATGTTTGAACATCCTTGGTCAAATTACTGGTCAAAGTGAAAATAAACTGACATATCCTTTGCAAGAAACAAACCTATATTATATTGTTATGTTTTATTATATCACTTAAACATAACCTAAAAAATAAAATAAGGAATTTTATGCAAATGATCTTTTCTATTTATTTGCCAAATTCAACAGCAATTCATTCAAGAAATAAGTTATATTTGTTTATTCAAGAAATAAGTTCTATTATTTATATTTATATACAGCTGCCCTTACGTGGATTTAAATTTAGAGTGGAGAAGAGAAGAATGCATCTCTAGCTTGGTGCTAATGCCATACATTGATTCCCATACAGAGGAAAATTACCATTATCACAACATGAAAAATAAAATCAAACTTATAGCTTTCAAATGCAATGCATTAAATTGCAAATAATCTCATGTGCTCTGCAGGATAAAAACAAGGCCTTTTAAAACAAGCAATCACGGTTTTTGAATGAAAAATTATTCGAAACCCTTATTTCGAGTCCACTGAATGTTATTCCAAAAGACTTGAAGTTCATCAAGGTGTTTTTTGGAAATGTAAGACAAGCCCTCAGTATTTCTATTGTTTAGCAGGGGATTTCCCCTTTGCAGTTCTCCCATGTATACGGTTTTCCCCAGTCTCTTTCTAATGGTGGAAATATGGGCACTGATCTCATCTGAGGTGGGGCCAATATTTCCATAGTTCATTTGGGTTCCTCCCACTTGAGTTGTTCTTGGAGGAATTTTGACAGGCCGAACATTTCTGAGACATTTCACCACTGTTCACCACTGTTGTTTTCTTCATTTGTGGATAATGGCTTTTACTGTGGTTCACTTGAGTCCAAGAGCCTTAACATTATCTTTGTAACCCTTTCCAGATGGATAAATTTCAGTATATTTTTTTCCCATCTCATCCTCATTCTTATTCTCTTTTTTTGTTTGTTTTTTTTTGATCATGGCATTGTGTGACCTTTTGGACCTTGTTGAGACCTTTTTGCCCACTTCACATCCCTGGAAAGGAGGGATGGGCATTCGAGCAAAAATAGTACTGTTTGATATTCACCAGGAGTAATTTGACTATCCTTTGAAGATCACCCACTACCACACACACCCACACAGAGTTGTTTCATTTTTTCTCACTTTTTTTGATGGCTGCAACATGTTTTCTCTTGCTTTGCAACATGTTCTTCTTCTTCTTCTTGTGTCATTTAATAGCTGTTAACAAACAGCTTTTAGGTGCATTACAGCCACCCTCTGCACATAATAATTTGTTACTGGTCAAATAGTTGCAAAAACTATTTAAAATGTAAACTATTTGAATATTCAGAAATCATGACCATAACTCTAGAAAGGTTTAGACATGTTTGAATTCGACGGGGCTTGTGTGGGTATGTCTAGTCTAACTAATCCCAGTCATCGGTTGAGTTTGGTCCATTGGTTAGTTGAGTAACTGGGGGCAATTACTTTTTCACACAGGGCTTGTTGGTGGTGGATAACTTTTTTCATTCAATAAATGAGAGGCTCCTTTAAAAAGTGCATGTTGTGTGTACTCAGACTGTCTTTGTCTCATATTAAATTTGACTGAAACAATCACGTGTGACCAAAAACCTGAAATAAGAGAAATCAGGTCATTTTTCTGGCACGCATCTATGATTAAAACCCTCAGATGTACTAACTTTGTTTGAGTACTTACTGTTTTCTTTTAAACAGTTTCAGAGATCTTATCCGTTTTCTCCAGTAACCTACAAAGCCATTGGGAACACATGGAGACGTCAACGCTGCCGCCGTAACAAATTCCCTTCAATGGCTTTGGGTATTTACTGCGTCTCTATTTTTTTTTGCTTCACGTTTCTCTTCCATTTCTTTCCTCATGAATTTCCAAGCACATGTATCTCTCTCCCTGAAGCCATTTACAGTCACTGTGCCGAGTGCAAACAGCATGGTTTGATTGCATTGAAAGGCATATAGAATTCAGTCCTATCTAAATTCATGCCCTTCCGTCCCTCGTCCTTGCTTTTCCAGCCTTCGAGTGGGCAAATGTATTCTTCACAGGCCGTCACACAGCAGATTGTGTAAAAAAAGTCTAATTTTTAGTTCCTGGTTTGTCCGTTCTCCACACATTAAGTGGAAACCGCCACCAGGATGTGTGTATATGTGTGTGTGAACATGTATGCGCATGTATGTAAAATGAATGGGCTGGAGTTTGGAGCCACTGTTTAATGGGCCCAAGATGTTCAACCGGCTCTCAAAGAAAATAGGCCGGCACGAAAGAAGTGTCTGTTCTTTTCCCCGGAATAGCTCAGCATAATAAAGGCCGAGGTGATCCGTATGGAAATATGTCCTCCCCTTAGACCTAATCTGAGTTATTCATGAAGCTCCAGGCCCAGGAGAGCCTTGATTTGCTCTTAGATACATATGTATATTTATGTGTATGATAATGGCAGGTCAGATAGGGTGATAAATAGGAGCTCATTGTGAACGGGTCACGGGACTCTTTTTCATATTTCCTTATCGTGCTCCGCCACTCTATCTCTGCTGACACATCAAATCAAGGCGCGTCCGCACCAACGCCACTGATACAGCTATAATTTGTTTGCTGCATTACAAGTGCCGGCTTGAGAAGGGGAAACTTGTTTTTATTTGACTAATGATTCTCTGTCTTCTCTTTCTTTCATCCTTTTCCTACCCTCCAACTTACCTGCCCTCTCTTTCCGCTCTTTCTACCCCCCTCCTTATCTGGGGGCACACCGCCCACCATCACGATCGCTTTCCCTCTTGCTCCTCCTTGCCAGCTTGTTTTTTCTCGGTCGTGAAAATCATTAATTAAGTTGCATGACTCGATATCTCACCCACTCACATTCCCAGCTGAAGAGTCATGGCATTCCTTCTTTCCGCCTTGCGCCTTCCCGCTATCCCAGACTGGCATATGGCTTAAGCATCCCAGCTGTCTGCAAAGCGTGACCTCCTTCTTATGAGCAATTCTACCCCCTCTCCAAAGAGCCATTCCGACTACCTCAGCTCCTGGTGGAGGCCCCCTTTCGCATCTCCTCAGCTGTTTAAGTGCTGATCGCTTCCCATGGAGGATCTCCGGCACTGGCACCAAGCCCCTGGCATCCGATAGTGTCTCGTTCTCCGGAGCTCGCGCAACATTAAACCCATAAAACTTTGTTTCGTCTCAGCCGCTGATCCGCAGGCTGCTTCTCGTGGCTTCCCTGGAGATGGTGCAGGTGGAGCTGTAATGGGATTACATGGCCCTCAGCTTGCACATTCGCTGCTGGCTTTAGAGGCCTGTGGAGGTGGCGAATGGTGTGGGTTTGGGCCTGTACATGCTGGCGTTCCGGTGACAAACTCCCACATCTTAAAAGGTGCAGTCTTTGATTATATAAAGCGAAGCCATTTGATTCGCTGCTGGAATTCCAACACAGAACTCTTGATGAAGGTCTGGAAGTGGAAAAAAAGAGAGATATCTCCACACACAGACAGCCAGGAATGTCACACAGAAAGCCCTACAGCCTGGCAACCACTTGGCCACACAGGCTCATGTGGATGACAGTTTTGCATAATGCAAATGGGTGGCAATTTGCTTTCTTTCATTAGCATTTGCATCACATTAGCATTTTTTGACTGAATTATTGCTTAAAATGGTCGCAGGACCCACACTCTCGAATCTACATAACATTACTGAATATTTCAAAGAAGTTACTAGCCTAAATAGTAAGAAGTTTTTTTAAAGGAATAGTCCCTAAAAAAATCTAATTAATGGAATATTTGTCTCCTACCCTAGATGTAGTTGAGCCAAGACATATTTGCCCAAATCTGCCCTCTTCAGTTTAGAACTGGATCAATGAGGCTAACATTGCTAATACTAGAAGTCAGTAGTCACCCAAATCTTTCCTGTGGATACAGCCTCCAAAATGTCTCTCAAACCAGCTCCTCATTACGGTGGAGTAGTGGTTGTGGATGTGGTTTAGGACAAATTATGACCAGTTATTAAAAAATCAGCTTTTAAGAGTTTAACCTTTAGGAAACAATGATTTTGCGAATATTTAAGTAGCTGCTGTTTATAGTGAAGCCCGAAAAAGCACAAAACACACAGATTGCGAATAAAAAAGGGATACAGTAACCCTAGAACATGTTCTGAACCCCTAATTCCACCAATGAGAGAAATAAAGTCGCCAAACAGGTGGGCAGTTATGATGTCTCGTTAAACCTCTGGTTGCAGTTTACGGCTCAACTTTAACATTGTTTAAGAGAAAACAGAGGAATGCTTATGAAGATGTGTTACGAGAGGGAAAGGGTTTGGCTAGCATGTTTGTCGCATTTCAGATCAATTAGGGTCACATCAGAAGATTACAGGAATGGCCAACATGTCCGCTACGCTGGTCAGGGGCTGTGGAGTGTTTTAATAGTATGCTGACAATGAGGCCACCGACACTCAAGCCAAAAGCATACTAAATGCTCTTTTATCTCATTGTCCTTTTGACATCAAAATAATTTCTTCTGTTCAAAAAAATGGAAAAAAAAGATCACACAACTAGTCACTAGCATGCTAGCACAAATTACAGCTATAGAAAAGACACAGAAGTAACAAGTAGCAAATAAGCCTGAAGCCAGAAGAAGAAAAGAAAATACTGTATGGGATATTCACTCTCAGAGCTGCCAACTCTCACACACTGGCTTAAACACAATTTGGTCTGATCTCATGGTCTCATGCTGCACTTGACACTCATTTTTATGTCTCCTCTCGAAACAATCCCCCGACTGAATCTGAGCAATCAAACTCCGGAAATCACTGATTAAAAACACTTTACATCATCAACGGTACATGTTCTTGTTGATAAATGCAACTGATGTAGAACATGCTAACTTGTGGGTTAGTCCCTGCTTGTCCATCCATGATTTAGATCAGTTGACTTGGATCAGTATCTATGACAACCGTAAACCAATAAGGGAGGTCTGCAGAACCATAAATCTCTAGGAACAGAAGAGAGTTGAAAAAACTTCCACTAAATGGATGGATGAGAATAATAGGAATTGAAGGTAAAAGGCAATATTTGGTCAATAAACTAACAATAAATTCTGCCCTCAACCTAACTTTTTATCATGTCACTTAATGTGGCAGTATCTTATTTTTATAGCTAAGTAAGTACATCAAACACTGTTGACCAAAATGGCACCTCAAATGGAATGAGCCACAATTAAGAAATGTCTGTGTTCATCATTGCTATGAAACTGTACCCTTGGCTCGCAGCAAGAAGGAAATCTGTGATCTTCAATAGTGGAGTAATTAAAATATACTGTGGAGAAATAAACAAAAACAAAACCCCACTTCCTCCCTCTGCTGTCTGGCCCAGCCCACTGCAAGTATGAGTAAATGTAAATGTAAATGTATAAATGTAAATGTATGAGTACACAGCTCACTAGTTCCATCATTACCTAAACCATATGGACAAAAGTATTGGGACGCCTGACCATTACACCAACAGGGGCTTTGGTGACATTGCATTCAAATACATAGACTTTAATATGGACTTGGTCGTCCCCCGCCAAAGGTGTTGGATGGGGTTGAGGTCAGGGCTCTGTGCGGGCCAGTCATGTTATTCCCCCCCAACTCCTCCAACCACGTCTTTATGGAACTGCTTTGTGCACTTGGGCACAGTCATGCTGGAACAAAAAAGGTTCTTCCCCAAACTGTGTCCACAAAGTTGGAAGCTTGGCGTGGTCAAAAATGTCTTGGTCTGCTTGATTTTAAACACCTGAATTCAGTAATTAAGAGGTGTGGCCCGATACCTTTGTCCTTATAGCGTACTATTCTCAACAGATTTGCTAGCATAGCGGATGCAGCTATATAACTAATAAAAATTGGCCCTTTTAGGTTTAAAGGTCTCCAGGTTGCTTTTTATGAACTAATCTGCCACTTTAGCTGCTCTCATCATGACTTCAATGGATTTTCTAGAAGTCCCATCCTAGTTTGGCTCTCATTAGACTCATCAAAACATGACAACTGTGCTTGCAGAGTAGAGATTTGTCTCTCCCAAATGTCTGACTAAATGAGGAGGGCTAATCAGGCTGGCTCAAACAATCTCTCACAACTTGTTTGCCTTGCATTATTAACGGCAACAACAGACACTGCAGAGTCCTGTCAAAGATTCAAGCAGTTTCCCATTTAATCCCTATATGACATTTGGCTCCTAGTCTCCAGTGGCACATTCCTCTATTCCTCATTTTCTTGGAAAATTCAAGAGCTTTTACACCATTAATATGCTAGGCTGGGGTCATATAAGAAATGTTTATTGGGGCTCATGTGCTTTTGGGTAGAGCATTTCACATGGACACTCACATTATTGTGGGTTCAATTCTCAGCAATGGGCAGAGCAGTTACACTACTATGCTGTTGACCCAAATAGCATCTGCGGATGCCTGTTAGCCGCTGGGCTTGCTGAGAGAAATAAAAAAGGGGGTCAAAGGAAGGTGAGTGTAGTGGAAATGGACTCACAATGATTCAAAAAACCTTTAGAAGCTACTTCACCCTCATCCCCACAATTGCACCTGCACCTGCACCTGCTTCCAAACTTACCTTTAGTCCTCTGTATAAAACAGGCCAAGGACCTTCACACTCAGCTGGACCGCCACAGCTCAAATAATGACCAGATACACTCTGCAAGTAGCAACAGTGCCTTTATTTTTGTGTGTCTTAGCAATTTATGTAATTTTCGCAATTCTCCACTCATTATGAAACACAGTGTACTTAAAATGTGCTTAACCCTACCTTAACTTACCCCTGAAAATATGCCAGATCGCTTGATTTGAATTTAGTGGCCATTTATTTGTGAAACTGACCCCTTAAAAATGTAGATTTAAGGCATGAGTGTGAAACACCTTTATCTTAAACTTGAGGCGTTAATTCAGGACGTTCTATTATTTAAGGAGTTAGGGTCCTTCATTTCCTGTGTGGGAAATTAAAGTAAAAATTAAGGTCATTTTAAGGGGTTAAATTAAAGGGGACCGGTTTTGCAGTGACTGATTAGTTAGTCAGCCAACTCATGTTTGCCATTCATATTTTGATTTAAAAGTTTTTAAAACTGGAGTCATGAGGCTATGTTGATAAAACACTAGACGTTTAGAGCCAAATTGTACCCGCAGTATCCCTCCCCCCAAAACTTTTTTCTACACAAACAGCATCCAGTTCCTTGTTAAGATGTTAGCAGTCTTAGCTCTGTAGCTATAGTTCTAAGCTCAATAAGCAAAAATTAAGACACCAAACATTATTTTTATATACACTGACTCCACTTTGCTGATATAGCGCATGTACTCATGCATGATTCACGTTAGCCATCCTCTAGCCCTTCATCAGTAGTCAGTTTTTGACCATTGGGCTCCTCTTGGCTACATGTTTTGGGCCATCTCACAACTGCTGGTGTGTGTAAAAACCCTGCTGTGCCTGTTATATATCTGCACCAGTGCCACACACATACCATGTCACCACTGTGCAGAGAATGGTCCTCCACCCAAACAATGTCTGGTCAAGATTGGTACAGTGGTGAGAAACTGACCAGTTGGGAGTTGGGTGGGTGTTGCTTTACAAATACACCATAACAGGAGAGCTACAGCCTATAATAAGTAAACTCGGCTGATGAATGCAAAGTGTTAATGGAAATAAAAAGTGTTTTGGTATTTCGAAGCTGGAATGTGCCTTTGGTGATGCAGTGCATCATGCAGCAGTTTATCTTTGAAAAGTTGTTTCCTTTCCCTATCAATTCCAGCTTTAAATTCATTTACAAATTGACCGCAGGTCTGTTGATGCGCCTTTAAGGTACTCCTGGCTGAGTGACTTAACACGATTGAATTAGCTTGCATAATTGATTTACAGCTCGGAGTCTGTGAGAGGAAAAATAAAGCTACATATTGTGAAATTAGCATGCCTTTAAACAATACTATAATCCTCCGTGAAATCGCTTGGAATGGAAGAGATATGAGAGATACGACTGTAAGAGGGCACTTGACGTATTCCTCAGAATTTTTTTTTAGCCTCGCTCGCAGTCCCCTTTTCAAACAGAACCATCTGGGCCCTCAAGACCAAACACACCTCAGGTTCTGAGGAAAGATGGTGCCTAAAGCTTCCAGATCTTCGCATCCTTTGATTGCCTGTAGCCAGGGGATTTTAGGCTGTTGCACTACTCGACTACATGCGCTCTTATCGCGGCTATTTCTCTTTACCCCACCCCCACCCCTTGGGAGATAAGATTGACTGATTATGTTAATCAGCATTCTTACGTTGCTTAAAATTTAGAGCTGAAGCCCACGAGAGAGAGAATAAGACTATTTGCGGTTGATTATTCCACTGTCAGAGAGACGCATTCTTCGTCGCCTCAAGTTCTACATGTCTGGGCATCTCTAGGCCCGAAAGAACACAGGTGACCTGTTATCTTTTTCCTTAAGCCCGACTGAATCAATCACTTCAAAATTGAAAAATCAAGCAAAAGAACAATTACAGAGATGCTTCTCTCCCTTAAACATAACACACACCCATAGCACCAAGCAGTGGGAAGCTAAAAGAATGAAAAATGGAGAAAAGTTAGAGGGAAGAAAAAATAACATGACAAACTTTTCAAAAAGGAGACCACTCCAACTAGTCTTTGGGATTCGACTCTCTTAAAAACCAAAGAAAATCAAATATTGAGGAAATCAAGGCATTAAAATTGGAAAGCAAAGGGGACTGAAAATTTTTCAGTCAAAAAATTTCAAAGTTGCATGATGGCCAGGCCCAGTCAGAAGCATGATTTCTGCAGTTTTAACACACCGAGGTAATCCTCAAGGCTACCGACAGGCACCAGAGTATCTCTGCAGGTGCTTGGCAGTTCTGTCACCAGAATATCAAAAGGTTTGGTCCAGCACCAAAGGATTAGGCACACTTGGTGATGACTAACATGTGTCTGCATGTGCAGCTACCTTTTTTTTTTTTTATCCCCGCTAACTTCATTGCCCATGCATGTTATTGCCTCCGGTCCCTACGCAGCAGTTATCAAGCCAAGGCGACACATGACCTCTGCTTTTCCATTTTCAGCTATCTCGTGCTTTGGCTGACCTGCGGCTTTAATTCAAAATCTGCCGTGAGTCGGGCTTCGTCACCTGTTAGAATCATGTTTTAATGTCTCGGGGACGGAGGGGTCAGATGGAGTCGCGGATACAGCCAAATTTGCTTCACCTGCTCGAGGAAAAAAAGAAATCTCCTAACTTCCCCTGGCCCCTCCTGTGGCGGGGGAAAGTAATGAAGCCTCCGATAAGGCGAGGACACTCTCTCCTTTTCTTCTCCTCTCCTCCTATTATCGCCTCCCGAGCCCTCGCGGGGCTCCCTGCTGAACAAACTTGTCATGAATCATTTGGCCTGGCGCTGCTGTTCCTCCAGCCATATTTTTCCTCCCTCGATTCCTTGCCTCTTCTTTTCGAGTGGGGGTGCAGGCTCAGAGGGTGGGGGAAGAGCGGAGGTAGTGCTATGGTTATTTTTTCCGATTTCGATCAATTAGCAGCATGCGTCGTCATGCTAAATTATGCATCTGCTTTGCACTCAGTAGGAGCGGTAGCCACAGCCTAAGGGGCATGGGAGATGTTTTGAAGGCTTTTAAGTGGAGTTAGAGACAGCTTAGAAATGGCCAGTGGCTATGATTAAATTGGTCACGGCTGGTGAAGCCAGACAGATGCAACTCAATAATTTAGGAACAAAGTCACGTGACAGTTTATGTTCTTTAATGCTCATCCTGAAGAAACTCCATTAGGAAGAAACGGACTGCCGACCGTCTTAGCGGTGTAACGCTCATTCATCTTTCCTTTCGGAAATCAGGTTGAGAATTACCAATGCAAGCGAATGTGCAGTTGAGCTCAGCTATGATTTCACAGACACATCTCTCCAGTTCAGGCCTGCTTTTGGTTCTTCCCACTTTTGGGACCGCTCGAAGGCACCCAAGTGCGGCATCTGGCTCTTCAAATGTCTCATCCGCTATCCTTCCACAGGAGGGTATAAAGTCTGCCACTTTGCCCTTCTATGGTTTGCTCTCAGCTGGAGAGAGACAGCCTTTGGTTCACCCATAATCGAGTGGCTATCTACCCGTCTCTCGGTAGATAAAGAGGATCTAAGGGGCTTAAGACCACCCTGTTGCAGGATCTCCACCAAAGACAGAACATGAGCCGCCTGGGAGCAGGTGGAGGGCTTCAACAGATGGTGGACCTCTTTGTGATTCCATGGACGAGGCGCCACACACATCGAAAGCGACAGCCTTGGCCTTGATCACCACAACCAGTTGAGGCTTCTGACACCTTCTTCTCTCTGGACCGCACACCACCTCTCATATCAGTCTGAAGATGCCAAACTCCAGCTCTTGTCCAGCTCTGCCTTCAAGAAGCGAGTGAGTTTTCTCATTTCTCAGCACCTGAAATTCTCTTTCCAGGTCACACTGCACCTTCAAGGGATAATTAAGTCTCCCACCGAAATGTAGTGTTACGTTAACTCTTTGTTTGCAGAAGGCACTGTGTGCACTAGAGCATAAAACAGCAGTCAGAAAGGAATTTCAGGACTTGTAAATAAAACTGCTATAAATCTGTAAACAAGCCTATAAAATAAACACCGCTCCGTGCGAATGGAGAATGTATTAAACTAATCTGTAGAAATAAGTACGACTGTTTCCACCATAAATAATAATTTCATTAAAATGCAGCCTTTTGCACATAACTATCTATCATCTATCTATCCATCTGCTTTTCTGTGTCTGTCTCTCTATTCATTTATCAGTCTATGTGTTTGTCTGTTAGTCTGTATCCATCTACTTTTCTGTCTGCTTGTTTATCTGTATATCTATCTATCATCACCATCCTTCAAAATGAATTCATGCATTAATACTTAGTACACAGCTCCTGTATAATTTGTATTTCCCCGTCCTCCAGCCCTTCATTAGTCTCCATTCCAAGACTGACATATTTGCTTATTTGCCCTTAAGCTAATATTGCAGCTTCATGAACCTACCTTTGAAATGACACTATTATTTATTTATTTATTCAGGGAGTTTTCTGCTGAGTGTGTTTCACCTGAAAGATTCATTTTCAGTGCTCTCTCATTTCACTTTCCTCCATTTCTGAAAGCCCCCTATTTCACAAGGAATTGACGCTACAGAAGTCATCACAGAAGAAGTCAGCAATCACGATTTTCAAAACTCGGGCATGTCGGCAATTACTATGACTTGCAGATAGCGAATGAACCCTTGTAATGAGATAACAGTAGGCAAAACTGAAACAGCACTTTTCCAGTCACGTCGGACCATTATTTCCAGATCGTAGACGTACATCGTTCTGTGTAATAAATCCACTCTGTAACTCACTTCTGGCTTGCAAACACTTTAGAGACCCACGGATTCTGGCAAAGATAAAGGATCTTCTTGTGCTCCTGCCACTTTCATACTTTTCCTACCGATTTCATAATTTTTGGCATATTAAAGATCACCAGCCTCACTCGCTGGGCGGCTCCAAGTATAAATGCACCAAACATACTATTTTTTATTTGTCCCTGACTCTGTTAAGTAAAGATTACATAACTACGGTGACTCATAATGTGTTGAAGTATCTTTATCCTCATCATGATAGGTTTAAAATGGAATTGTAATATCTGAGACACACAAAATAATGATATAGTAATGAGATACATTGCTGAGGAAAGTCTTCGGGACAGATATATTCCAATGACCGGTCAGCATATCAGTTACACAAGTTTTCAAATACTTACTGGTACTTTACTAGAAACATCTATGCTACCAGTCAAAAGTTTTTCCAAACTGCAGGTTTTTACCACTTATCTATCTTATCTTATTTTTTAGTCTTATTAAATATTGGAAAGTTGTTAAGTGAAGAACTATAAATATCTGCTAAGTGCTGTAAATGTAAATGTAAATATAAATGAAAATGTATTGTCTAAAAATAATAAAACAAGACTGTAGACCATCTGTAGTTTTTGTGGCCAGTTCAAATTCTAGACTGTCCTTTAACTTTAAATGCACTTGTTAACTGTCTCAGCACTTAATAGCTTGTTAAATATATAACACTTGTCTGATGATTCTCATTATAATTTTAGTTATATTAGGTGGCTTTTTGGAGTACTGGTGAATAAAAAATGACATTTTCTGGCTAATAAAGATTCTCAAATGGTGAAAATACTGTAAATGTATTTGTTCACAAAGAATAGTGAGTGAAATATTTGTAAATATTGAGTAAGTAACATGCAAATGTAGACTTTTTTTGGGTCTGCCAAAACTTTTGACTGCTAGTGTACCATGACAGCATACAGCATACAGACTGTGGAACATTTGTAGTTTTAGTGGTGATGCGAAGTCAAATTCTAGACTGTCCCTTGACTTTAAATGCACTTGTTAACTGTTTCATCCTACTGGCTGTCATAGCTCACTAAATATCTAACACTGCTGATCCACATTACAGTTATAATTATATTAGGTGGCTTTTTGTGTGTCATTAATAAAAATATGACAGTTTCTGGCTAATAAAGGTACACAAATGATGAATGTACTGTAAATGTAAATATCATGTGAGTGACATACACATGTACACAATCTCAGCATGTGCCAAAACATTTGACTGCTAGTGTACCATGATAGCATACAATTAGACACTGTTGACCATTTGTAGTTTATGTGGCCAGTCGTGTGGGAGTCACTGTTTTTGGGTGGTGGTGAGAAGCCCTGTGAGAAACACTGTGTCTGATATATAGACTTTTATAGGGATTTCTTATGATAGTATGTGTGGCATCTTGCAGAAACCCTTCACACTGTAAAAATTAATAGCATTTGGCCTTTTTTTAATACAGCCTCAGAAACATGCTCCTTTTTTGTTAATTTTTAAGACATCTCCATCAGGAACCAAATTAATATTTCAAAGATTCCACTGCATTGCATCAGCGTTGTGTTTTATCAGAAGGCAGCAGGGCCCAGTTTAAGAGCTTTAAAGCAATCTGTTATTGTATTTGTGAGCCTTTTACACACCTACAGACCTTGCCTCACATTGACTCCATCGTAGAAAAACCTGTTCCTCCTGAAGAAGACGCCAAACACTAGCACTTCATCTTCAGCCAGGGGCTTCCTTCTTTCCCATCAGTGGCAGGTTTACTGCCTGAGCCACCCGGAGGTCCACAGTTAATTTTTAATTAGATACTACATACTGAAGATTATTCCTGGTAGTCAGAGCATTTGCATGTAAACACGTTACACTAGCCAGCAATTATTTAACTATCTGGCAATAAGATGGCACAGTACAGTTGGAGGGGGAGAGAGAGAGAGAGAGTGAGAGAGTGAGAGAGAGGGAGAGAGTGAGACAGAGAGAGAGAGAGACAGAGAGAGAGAGAGAGAGAGAGAGAGAGAGAGAGAGAGAGAGAGAGCTGCTATCACTAAAGAAAGGCAGAATTGCTTACAAACATGCCATCCTGTGGGAAGCATTGCTCAGGCCTAAGGTCTGGTATTGGGCAGATGGTGTTTTATGAATATTTATTTGCTTCTTTTATTTATTTATTCATTCATTAGCCTCATTTGTGCCACTGCTATAAGCAACCTTGTCTCGTTCATGCATTGCTTCCAGTGTTGGAGAGCAGCACAGGAAACCCGGTTGCTAAGACATTTTGGCTCCCCGGCTGGGCCTCCAGTTCAACATCACGGACTTGGATTATTGATCTTAAGGGGCATTAATAGTTAATGGCTGGAGACAGATGGCCTTTCTCTTCATGTTGAGTGTGGCTCATGCTCAATAACAGCCAGTGGAGTCGAAGGTTCTGTGCGGACGAAGAGACACAACATCTGAAAACAACCCTGATAGGCGAGGCATTGTGCACTCAAATACCTCATGTATCTGTCTACATGTGTGCTTTATGGATCATTGGATGGATGGATGAATGGATGGATGGATGGATGGATGGATGGAAGGACAACAATCCCAATACTCAAGACCTGATTTACTCAAATACTTCATGTAACTGCTTTATGGATCATTGGATGGATGGGTGGATGCATGGATTTATGGTTGGATGGTTAAATGGATGGATGGAAAACAATCCTGATACTCAAGACATTATTAACTTAGATACTTTATGTATCTGTCTATATGTGTGCTTTAAGGATCTTTGGATGGATCACTGGATGGATGGATGGATGGATGGATGGATAGATGAATGGATGGATGGATGGAATAGAATCTGAAATATGTGCCCAAACCCAGAGGGTTCTGAGTTTCACCATCAACAGATTTTGGCCTGCATTATCCCTGTGCTTTTATTAGTTTAATTTGGCATTCTAGAGTCACCCCTGTTGTTGGCACAGGCATACTGTTTGATTAATAAATTCAGTGGGATGTAAACTTACTTTTGAATTTAACAAAATTTTGTCAGCCTACAGTGAGGTTGTTGATCTGGGACAAAATTTTTAGCAGACTACAGTCAAGATGGGACACAGTCGGGTTGAGATTAAATTTTATTGACTCTAATTGGCCCATTAAAAATTTGGTTTTAGGTTTAATCAGGTCAGGAGAACATTTTGTCAGTGTACATTTGGGTTATAATTTGTTGAGTTAAGGGCAGGACAGTTGGGATTGGATGGAGTTTTGTCAGTGGCAGCCAGGTTCGAACAGAATTTTATTTGGGTTAAAACATTCAGTCCCTATTAAATTTCTGAGACAGGTGGATGAACAGACAGGTGGAATGAGCAGGCGGACTAATAGACAGACAGAATTGTCCTCTGACACCAAACACCAGCTGGAATGCGGAAGCTTGTAGTCAGCAAAAACTTATCTGTGAAATATTGCCAGGCCTCAAGAAGTGGAAAATAAATCTATTACATTCTTCAGTGAATTTCGTGTGGGGACATGACCTGTGAAGGACATTTCCAAGATATGGCATAACTTTTTCATGGAAGATGTGACAAGTTGTTTCGTTCAGACCTTTCACTCCGAAGAAAGAATTAACAGGCTTTTATCCAGGAAGCCATTGCACGCCCAGAGGCCTATAGAGCCTACAGTATACACGAAGAGCCATTCATCATATGAGCTTTTCATGGTTGATGATTAGTGCCCATTATTTCATAGCCCTCCCCAGCCCTGTTCTCTAAACTGAGGGGCTCCTAATAAGGTAGCCTGAATGACTACAATGGGAGGCTTTTAAAACATTTTGGTGCCAGGAGCCCAGTCATTGTAGCATTTTTAGAGGGAGGCAGATATTCCTTTGCGGCGCCCCTCTTTCCAGGGGTCGTGAACTGTCATTCCATTGTGTCTTTGTAGGGCCTTCTTTCTCTCGCGAGTCAGACTTCATTTCCTGTTGCTTTTCAGGGTCAGTGGTTTCTTTCTGCCCGTGGATCATTGGGTCTATTAAAACCACAAGCTAGAGAAACTGATTAAGTAGACCTTAATTACTTCAGCAGTGCCCTGTACTCGCACTGACTGTTTTCAGGACTTTCTCTCTCTCTCTCTCTCTCTCTCTCTCTCTCTCTCTCTTTTCTGTCTGTCTTTCTCTCCGTGTCTCTCTCTGTTTTATCTTTCTCTTATTTTCTTCTTTCTCTTTACGTCTGTTTCTTTGTCTCTCTCTCATTCTCTTCATCTTCCTCTCTCTCTTTCTTTCTCTTTCTCACTCACTCTTTCTATTTTTAATCTCTATCTTCCTCTTTTTTCTCTCTTTCTCACTATCGCTATTTCTCTCACTTTCTCTCCATCTCTCGCACTCTATTTCTCACCATCTTTCGCTCTGTCTCTCTGTTTTCATCTCTATGTTTCTCTTTTTTCCTCTCTTTCTATCTCTGTCTTTCTTTCTTTTTCTCTCTTTCTCTATTTTTCGCTCTTTCTATTTTCATCTCTATCTTTCTTTTTTCTCTTGCTTTCTCACTATCTCTATTTCGCGCTCTCTCTTTCTCTCTCTCTCTGGCTCTCTCTGTTTCATCTGTCTTTCTCTTATTCTCTCACTCTCTTTCCCTATCAATCCATCTTTATCTCTCCCTCTGGCTCTCTCTCTATTTTTATCTGTGTCTATCTTTCTCTTATTCTCGCAATCTCTATCTCTTTCTCGGTCTTTCTCTGTCGGTCCATCTTTATCCCTGTCTCTCTTTCTATATCTTTCTCTCTCTGTATTTTTATCTGTCTCTTTCTTTCTCTTACTCTCTCTGTCTTTCTCTGTCTCTCATTTTCTCTCTTTCTCTGTTGATCTGTCTTTATCTCCCGCTCTGCGTATTTCTACCTTTCTCGCTCTCTTTCTATTTTTTATCTGTCTCTATCTTTCTCTTATTCTCACTCCTTCGCTCTGTCTCTGTCTCTTTCTCTGTCTTGTGCTCTTTTTAATCAGCCTCTGTCGTTCTCTTACTCTCTTTTTCTGTCTATCTCTTTCTCTCTGTCTTTCTCTCCCTCTGTCTTTTTTTATCTGTATCATTGTCGTATTCTCTCTATCTCTCTTTCTCCATCAATCTATCTTTCTCTTTCTCTATCTCTGTCTTAGGTCGGTTTCCCCAAAAATGTCAACTGGAGACAGCTGGACAACTGCTTTCAAAGAACTGCCATGAGAGTCAAAGTTACAAGTAACAAAAAGTTCGAAAAGATAGGCTCACTTTTGACGTTGTCATCCATGTTTTGTTCATCTTGCTTTGTTAGGAGTCAGCTGCTTTGTTAGAGTCAGCCCTTCTGTCTCTTTCTTTCACCCCCCCCTCTATTTTTCACAGCCCCATATGACAGCAGATTCAAGAAAATGCTGCTGAACAGCCTAGGGTGGGATTTCTTTTTTCATCCAAGAGGGTTGCTGCTTCATCTTGAAACTTTGCTGATGATAGATCTTGTTTTTTGACACTTTATTTTCTATCTATAATGCACAGCTTACTGCGATGCAAGATCTTTGCAATGTAAAATGTTTGGTTTTTTATGTTTTCAGCCCAAAGGCCTCCTGTCTGTAGATCTTGCTGTTTTTACATGCACATTTTCTTCATTTCCTTTTCAAATTAGTGTTTTTTAATGAAGGGGGGAATTCCTTGCTAAGGGTTCTTTCAGTGTGAAGTTTGCATGCCCCCCCGTCAGGTTTCCTCCCAGAGTCCAAAGATATGCACACCAAGCAAGTTGTTGATGCTAAATTCCTGCTGGGTGTGGCTGTGTTTGTGAGTGTGTTAGTCTGTAAAAAACAGAATGTTTTTTCCTAATGGCTGTAATGTCACAAACGTAAGCATGTTTAAATATGGCAACCCATTCATTGTTCCTGCAGACAGTCTGTAGCAGTTATTGAAGTGGAAATCAGTTAAACGTTGTGCTGCTCCTGACTGTCAGTAAGCAAATGAAATATTGCAGTGCACCAAAGGACCCATGTATTCAGGAAAAGTGGCTGAAGTTTTTTTCATATTCTCAGAATTTCAATCTCAGATAGGCAGTTTTCCACATTTTAGGCAGAACTGCTTTAAATGAGGTACAGTCTGAAGCAGCCAGTCAGAACAGAGGTAATGTACATATATGAGTCTGATGCTATTTTTACATTCAGTTTGTTTGCTACAGTTCACACCAGAATTTTTTCCTTTATTTGTTCTGGTTGGTTGGTTATAAGACACCCAAGTGTTCTTTGACTGGTCAGGAATTTGGTATTGGTATTTGGTATTTAAACAATTGTTCCCCCTTTTATATTATTTCTAACATGTATGGTCCTTCCCACTGGACTGCATCAAAATAGGGACTTAATGGCTAGATGATGGGTCCAGATCCAGTCCTGGAAGACCCACGTTTAGCACATTTTGGTGATTTCCCAGTTGAAACACACCTGAGTTAACTCATCTGTTAATTGAGTGTGTTTGAGGAGGGGAGCTACAAAACTGAACTGGACACTGGCCCTCCAGGACTCTTGACCTACATTGCGATCTAAAAGTAAACACTGCTTCATCTCAGTTTCTTTATGATTGATTGATTTGAATATGTCTCACTTTGATTTTAACCAATCAGGTCACCGATGCCTGGTTAATGTATAACTACAATAACTACATTCCATGAGAAAATGTGAAATGTGGAGGCACCCAAGCATTCCATTACCGCTGCATCACTGGGCGGTTACGTGAATGCGCCAGCTCTTACCAAGCTAATTATGGTCAAAGATGGCTGAACATGAAGCCACATTTACAGGTTGATTATATTTACCAAGCCACAACAAACAGTGAAATACGTCTCTTTTTTATAACTTACCCGAACTTTAGTGTCTGCTTATGAGTCTGCTGTGTGTTTTGCTATGCATTCTTTTCTCCGCATTTGTGTGTCTCTGCTTTTGGTGGCTTTGCGGCCTCCTTACCCATGATGTCACAGAACCTCTCTCCGATACACATTTTAAAGGCGACTTGACCATCCTTGATCTCTCCCCATATAATACAGAGGGAACTTGACAAAATGATCAAAAGCTCAGCCCCTGATCAACTAATCACAAATATATATATATATATTGACATTGGAAACGTGTCCATACTGCAAAAACTGTAGAAGGGATACAAAGTGAGGGTGGCAAAAGGTCATGCAAAAATAAATGATGACAGAAGTGGACTTTAGGGGGGAAATAATCTGGAAAAACTTGGACCTTTTAAAGCAGGGGTCTCAAACCTGTCCAGAAAGGGCTGCTGTGGGTGCAGGTTTTCATTCCAACCTGGAAGAAGCCACACCTGAGTAACTGAAAACCAAGACCAACTGATTACAAAGGGGGAATCAAGTGTGCCTCCTGCTTGGTTGGAACGAAAACCTGCACCCACAGCGGCCCTTTCTGGACAGGTTTGAGACCCCTATCAGGTCTACACTGGTATTTGGGTTTAGAAACAAGGTTTAGAAACCACCTAGTTGTTTTCCATTGCCAAGCTCCATTATGTTGCACATGTTTGACGTGTTACCTCGCATATAGAAACTAGCTGAGCCATCTTTTTGTTATACTGTACACTTGTGTCTACGTATAATGACACTAAACCTGAATTGAATTGAATTTATTTGAATTGAAACTGCACTCCCCTCTTTGTAGCAGGCTCATAAATACAAATAAAGTTATTTGCCAGATATAATGCAATTGCTTTTTTTTTTTTTTTCAGGGTTGCATGCCGGACTGTATGGGATCCTCTACGGCTTATTATTTTGACTTTATGCTGTTGATCTTTGTCCTGACAACCAAATGTCAGAATGCTGCTAAAAATATCAGTGACCTTAAAACCAAGGCCCGGGCTCTTCGTGCAGCTGCTAGTGGCTAATTAAAAGACGTCTGTGCTGTTTTTTGGCAGCAAAACTTAGGCTCGCCGCCCCTACAACCAGCCTGCTTGGTAGGAGTGGTACTTTGATGCTGCTCTGAGGTCAGTATTGGAGCATCCTTCATGTGGACTGGGACTACAGTTGGAAGGGCCAAAGTTGGACCTAAATCAGGGTGAAACAGCTTCACGTATCAAGTATGAGCTAATGATTTGTGACATGTTGGGGGCTTTAACATGCCATAGTAGCGACGTCTGAGCCATTTGGGAGGACGAGAGCTTGACTGAGTTTTTGGATATATTATGAGAGTACATACCAAATGCAGGTTGTTCTTGTCAAATGCAACATGCTACTGAAAGGACTGTCCTCCAAATGCTAATTTGGCTGACAATTAACAATCAGAATGCTGTTTGGCAATTTAAGCCTCTACCTCTACCGGATTTTATGGCAAAGGGTTTTGGTCACCCAAGAACATGCCAAATCATTTCCTGTCCATATGCACACTTTGCTCGCCTGTGTAATCCTTCGAGGCCCTTATTGCCAAGCCCTGAAGCCCTGAAACCCTGAACGTCACTTTCCCATCCATCTTCCTTCCCCTCAAATCGCCTGTCGTTGGTGTCACATCTACCAAACAAGTCCTCAGTTTCCTAGCAACACCTGTCCGCCGAGCAGAAAACAGGTGGAAGTCCATGTCAGTCTGCATTGCTCTGGGACCATTTAGGTGAAATCTGTCCACTCGGCGCAATGTGGTGACAACTCATGGGATCCTACACATTAGGCACGGACATTCAAAATCTTTACTAAGATACATTGCATTAGCCATTAACATTGCAAACACCTTATATTAATAAAGACCATTTTGATAATATTAATAAAAATATTTTAAGTAGCACTTTTTATTCTCAAGAGCAGCTTCATAAGAAGTCAAAATACAGCGATATAAAAAAATACCTAAATAAATAAAGTGAAAACCACAAGCATATAAGAAACCAAATCAGTATGAGAAGTGTGTAAGGTTGGGGATTTCAGCCAAGATACATGGGCTGAGTAGCTTTATTAAAAGGCTTCCAATACTCAGGTAGAGGTAAACACAGAGGCGGGCAGGTGTACACAAGACAAATCCATACGCAAAAGCCAGAAACAAGACATGGGTTTAAAAAAGGAGAAAATAAGAACAATAATAAGAGCAATAAGTGAGAAACAGAAAACAGCTTAAAAACCAGTGCCCTGTAGACACCTTCATGAATGACCTGCACGTTACTGTCAAGCATAAAGCAACACATGCTATTCAAGAGACCTGCAGTGACTGATGGATGAACTTTGTTCATGATCTCTTATACAGTTTTAACACTTGTTACCCAAAGTGTATCAGTAAAATTGAATTTCAACAAATATAAACAGTGTAAATCAGAAACCATATCTGTGAAGATCAGAAAACATACCTGTGTCCTTCTAGTGGTCTTCTTCTAACAAACTAAAACAAAAACATTGTGCTTTACTGCATTTATTTTTTTACTGTATTTATTCTAATGGTATATAAGGTTTTTACTGGCAAAAACACACTTAGTGCTGAGATAATCAGTGTAGCTAGGATCAGTCTAAAACCAGTGTTTGTTCTCCTACATGCTCATCGTTCGCTGCTCTTTCTCTTTTTTTTCTGTTTGTTTCTAAGACCTAAAATAAAAGAATTTTTTAAATTTTTGTTCTTTATGTTAATTTGTGTGCGACGCCATTTTTAAAAACCCAGTAGTGGTTATTATTTTTATTATTACATGTTTTTAAATTAACTTTGGTTCTAATGACCCATACCTGAGCGGCTTGACGGCAGGGCCAAAAGTGGGCCACAGCCAAGCTGACTGTGTCACTGCTTTCTGATAGGAACATCAAACAAAGCTCAGCATGACGTCTGACACCTCGAACATCAACACAAACTGGGGGTCTTCCATACAATGAGCTGTTTTGCTATATCACAACAATTTACCATTTGTTGCACTGCTGATATGGATCCATGCCACTCACATTCTAAGGGTTAAAGCATTGTCCTTCTTCCACCTTCTCCCCTAATCGTGATCAGAGCTGATGAGAGTTAGAGCACCTAGTTAGCCATCACATGCAGGTCATTTTAGGGCACAGGGCCATTAACACTAATGACATGAATATTTGAGCAAAAATCTGTGAAGAGTAAGGCTTGTAATATGAAGGTAGCCTGTGATAAAATCATTTAAAAGATCATTGATTAGATTAAATAGAAATTTATAATACATAGTTTATGAGAAGAATATAATAAATACATAATATATAAAGCAATTTATTTGGGCAGTAAGAGTATATTTGTTCAAAAAACACCAATATTAAAATTATTTTTACTATATTTTATTAATTAATGTTATCTGTAATTTGAATGCGAATGTGTTTACCATTTCCTTGAAGAGTTACCATTAAATACCTCTTCATTAAAATAAATCAGGAACTGGAACTAAATCCATGTGATGGCTTTAGAGCACAGAGAAGATCAGAAACCATATCTGTGTCATTCTAGTGGTCTTCTTCTAACCAACTAAAACAAAAATATTGTGCTTTGCTGCATTTATTTTTTTACCGTATTTATTCTAATGGTATATAAGGTTTTTACTGGCAAAAACACACTTAGTGCTGAGATAATCAGTGTAGCTAAGATATTTGTACAGTACATGTATCTTAATTACAATCAGAAATAAGCAGATATGACTTGAGGATAAAGACGCTGATTGTCTGGCAAAACATTTCAGAGCTTCTGAACATAAAAACAAACATACCGTACTTTTTATATTTAGGAGACTGGAGAAGGGAAGCATTGATTGCTCTGGACATTAGTCATCTAATGGCACTTTTCCACTGGCACAAGGAACCGTGCAGCACCACGAACAAATGTTTTTCCATTACAAATAAAGTTACCTGTACCTGAGCGGCTTGACGGCAGGGCCAAAAGTGGGCCACAGCCAAGCTGACTGCATCACTGCTTTCTGATTGGTCGTAATGTCATCACAACATGGAAAGGGGCCAGTGTTATTTTTAACTGTTTCCGCAAAAAAAACAACAGTGGTGATACAAACTAACAACTGGAAAATAACATACATAAGCACGACTGTCTGTTTGGGCTGGGGGAGTGTTCTATGACATTAACAAATTTATCTTTAACGCTGTGAGAAATGTGAAGGTAATCCAGGACATCACTAACAAGTTAGCTGGGTTGGGTTTTCATCACACGGATAAAGAATGCTGAGAAAAAATGAACAATATACTAATCACAAAAGACTACAATGTCAATAGCAGCTCTGACAGAAAAACTTTCCACTGGTTCGGCTCCATGGACGCGGTTTAGGGATGACCGGCCAAATAATGGTGGGGAGAGAATCGCGCTGCTGATACATCAGATACTCCGTTACCGGACTGAGATACACTGGAAAATTAAAGCCTGCTGCAAGTTCCGTGTCATCGCAGTAAAGTTTAGGCACCGCGCAAATCCTGTGTAACAATGGAAAAGTGCCTCAACTAGTCAACTAGTCTTCTAATTTGTGAACAATGTTCTCCTACACCTTTAGGAGGACATTGGTCACAGTTCTGGGGTTTAGTTTCGATAGCTGGTCATCAAACAAGGTATTCGATCCAACAGAACTAAACACTTAATGCAGGGCAGCCTTTAACCATGCCCCATTATCACTAATGTGTCTAATGTATTGCAAGGTGTTTCACAGCCCCAGTCGCTAGCGGTTTAATTGTAGTGATAGAGATATAATGAAATTGTGCAGCCTTGCCAAACATTGACTCTGTCTGATGAATAAAAAACTGCTCACTCATTGGTTTCTCTTGATTCAAAGGTTAATATTTATTTCAGCAGGGTCTCACATCTGTCTTGCCAATGTGCTTTAACTCTCCTTGAAATCTAAACAACAAGACCATATATTTTGTGGAGTGAAGCTAACTGACTCTGCTATGCTGTGGATTGACTTTATGCTCATAGACTATTATTAGGGCCTCTAAATAATATCCTAAGGGGGGTAAGATTGAGCGGGTCTCCAAAACTTCCAAAATCCAAAAACTTTATTGATCCCCGAGGACATTGCTCATGACTTACGACTGCAGAGACATACAGAGACACAGAGACAAGAACAATATAAAATATAAAGACTAAATATATCCAAAAAAAATACTCAATATGAAATACACTATGCTATATAGACAAATACTGGATATAAATACTATAGATACAGTGGGGGGAATAATTATTTTATCCCCTGCTGAATTTGTAAGTATGTTGATTTACAAAATAATGAACAGTTTCTAATTTATGAGGTAGTTAAATATTTATGGAGAGAGACAGAATATCAACCAAAAATCAAGAAAAAGCATGTTACATAAAAGTTATAAATTGATTTGCATGTCATTGACCTGCACGAGGCTGGAATGGGTTACAAGATCATCAGCAAGGAGCTTGGTGAGAAGGTGACGACTGTTCAGAAGGTGACAACTGCGATTATTCAGAAATGAAAGAAATATAAAATGACCATCAGTTGCCCTCAGTCTGGAGCTCCATGCGGTATCTTGCTTCATGGGGTGAGGACGATCATGAGAAAGGTGAGGGATCAGCCCAGAACTACACAGGAGGAGCTTGTTAGTGATCTGAAGGCAGTTGGGACCACAGTCAGTAAGAACATCATTGGTAACTCACCACATCATAATGGATTGAGATCTTGCAGTGCCCGCAAGGTCCCCCTGCTCAAGAAGGCACATGTACAACCAATCTTAAGTTTGCCAGTGAACATCTAAATGATTCAGAAACGGCTTGGGAGAATGTGCTCTGGTCAGATGAGACCAAAATCGAGCTCTTTGGCATCAACTCGACCCACTGTGTGAGGAGGATGAGAAATGTTGAGTATGACCTGAAAAACACCATCCCACAGTCAAGCATGGAGGTGGAAACACTGCTTGGGGATGTGTTTCTTCTAAGGGTGCAGGGTGACTTCACCGCATTAAGGGGCCAATAGATGGAGCCATGTACCCTAAAATCTTGGACGAGAACCTCCTTACCTCTGCCAGAACACTGAAGATGGGTTGTGGGTCTTCCAGCATGACAATGACCCAAAACATACTGCCAAGGTAGCAAAGGAG
>JBBJLS010000134.1:8242569-8278128 GCA_037577275.1 Bryconaethiops microstoma | reverse complement strand
TCAAAACACAATAAAACAACTCCAAAACCACTCGAAAGCACTTTTATCACAACCAGCCAGCGTATAGACACTTATAAAGTGAAGTGTCATAATTTCCCATCACTTACTTTTGAAGAAATTCAGCTCGGACGCGCGCGTCTCCCCCGGAGCTTCTCCTCGGAGAGTCGATTCTATTTCCCATAAAAGTCCTTATTTGCTGGACAAATATCCCCGTTAAATGTCCTCGAAATATTCTGAAATATCCTCATTGTGGTCTTCTAAGTGTTTTTCCCTTTGTTTGAGGTGAAAATACTGATTTATAAATCCAAACGCTCCGCCCAGACGCGCATCTAATCTGCAGTCAGCGTTTGCCCAATTTATAGAGCCCAGCGAACAGCCATACCCACAAATGACATATTGTTCGAAAGCTCTTCTGATTTGCTACACGGCATGCAAATTTCGGCTAGAGTGTAAGAGTCCCGAGCAATAGTCCGTCAAAGTTAGTGCGTCTTATTGGGTCACCGGAGGGGGGCTGTAACTTTTTGGGCTGTAACTTCCCGTAGGAGGGTCGTAGAAACTCCCGGGCAGGCTCGTTTGAATCCTAACAACTTTTGCTATTTGCTATTACGTAATTGTAATAAACCAATCATATCGAAATATGCGATTTAAAACGCCTTGACCGCCGGTGGTCAAGCGGGCCGGCCTGAAGGGGGCGTGAAAGAGAACAGGTTAAGGTCCTGGAATGGCCCAGCCACTCTCCAGACCTCAGCCCTATAGAAAATCTGTGGATGGAGCTGAAGCTTCAAGTTGCCAAGCAGCAGCCAATAAACCTAAAGGATTTAGAGAGTTTCTGTATAGAGAAGTGGGCCAAAATCCCTCCTGAGATGTGTGCAAACCTAGTGACCAACTACAAGGGTGTCTCCACCCAGTACTAAGTCATGTTTTGCTTGGGTATCAAATACTTATTTCACTCAGTGAAATGCAAATCAATTTATAACTTTTATGTAAAATGTATTTTCCTGATTTTTGGTTGATATTCTTTCTCTCTCCATAAAAATCAAATTACCTCATAAATTAGAGGCTGTCCATTTTTTTGCAAGTCAGCAAACTTACAAATTCAGCAGGGGATCAAATAATTATTTCCTCCACCATAAGTAACTTATGGTTAAGTGAATTACATTTGTCAAACACCAAAGAAAGAATAAATTTGCTGCATTTTTGACTAAAATAAATTAAAAAACGAATGTTCGGCAAGGGTTAAAAATTTTTAATCACTATGAATCGCATGGTTTTCTGCGATTAATCACATAGTTATACGCAAAATTAAATAACGAATTCAAAAGTTGTGTATTGCACACTTATTTTTAAAGTACTGCTATACGAACAAAAGTGCAATAACATTTGGTTTGCAAACACTTTAAACAAATAAGGAGCTTTTGAACAGCAGTGTTCCTTTTAACACAGTTACACGGATGCAGTTGCAGTCTGCTAAAAGTCGTAAATGTAAATGTCAACTTAAACATTAATGTAATCAAATTAAATTAAATATAAAAAAAACAAAGCTATGTGGCACTGCAGGGCATTCACATTTGATCTAGTTTGTTATAAAAAAAACAAGTCCAGAGCATGGGGGCAGAACCATTGTAGCAGTTGTAAAGGGAGACCAACTCCATATGAAAGTCTATGTATCTGAATGCAGTGTCATGGTCAGGCGTCATTACTTTTGTCTATATATATAAAAAAAACCTGCATTTATGTGCAATAAAATAATTGTTGGCTTTAAGTAAATAATGCGTTAACCCGATAACAACGCGCTAATGTGTCCAGCCCTAAAAAATACATAATACAATGCTTCTTGGATCTAAACTGCATTAATTATTATTCACAAATGCATGCGCAGTAAATATGCAAATGGTCAGCTGTGCAACATTAATGTGGCAATAAGAAGAAGTCGTGTTAAACAGTGATATATTATGGATTCGTCACTCATATGCAGGCGGCCCAGGACTTCTCACAGTGCCCTTTTTGTGTCATCAGTGTAATTTACATAGATTGTGGTTTCACAAGATGTCCTCAGCATCATGAGCTGCATGCGTGATGGTGGACACGCGACTGAATTTCATGAAAGGTCCCTTTTAAAAAGCTCTCATGGATGTCTAGAATATGGAGCTGCTTAATTAGGAGCTATTATGTGAAGATCATTGGCAAGCTATCAAGTGTAAAAGTATGTGTGAAAGAACACCATGTTCAGTTTAGTAAGAGGCCATTCTGAGCACTGACGCTCTCCAGAGACTCATTTATGCATCACACATTCATGTTATAGGAAAAAAGAGTTAACAAAAAATAAGCGACGAAGCATATGGGCATCATATGGTGGCTATTATTACCGACCGTTGTTGATGGCATGATTTTTGTGCTGTGCTTTTGTGGCTGTCTTGCTATAAGGCTCTAAATAAAGACCATCATAGCATCCCTGATTGCAGTTTGAGTGACTGGGGCGACCAAGGGGAAATAATCCTTCAGTTTATCTGAATCCACAGCCTGCAAAATCCTTTCTGAAACGAGCTATTACAGAGCCAGAAGATGCCTTGAAATAATGATAAAACTGCTAGGGACTCGCCACCAGATGACAGTGCCCACCGAAGCCTAGGAAGTAGCCCACAAACTCATGCACCCACCCCCCCGTCCTCTCTGGGTTCTGTGATGAACGTTCATCTGGCATGAATCATAAATCTCCAGTCCCATGACTGGTAGCCATGAATAAAATAAATCTCCTTACATGGTCCTTCATGAGTAAATGGACCTCTTTTATAATTCAAATTGGCTGCTGATTGACAACTCCGAGTGAACTGTATCTTTCGGAGCGCTGTTGCTCCTCCATTACATCAAAGTCAGCTTGATTATGTGATTTTGTGTCTTTTCATATGGTCTTTACTGTCACTTTCAAATTGCACAAATTGAGCTTGTAGATGATTTTCAAAGCCTCGGGTCCCGCAGAAGTGTCAGGGTCAGTGATGGCTAGTTAAATGCCACTACAATGTCTCTGGCCTACCGCACAAAAGACTGACAGGTCCATCGATTGGATGTGCAGTGTTACGCTAAACAATAGTGTTTCTTCCACGGTCAAATGTGACAAACAAAGAGTTTTTTCCCCAGTCAAGTTGTCAACAGTGAGTTTCTGAAAAAGAACAGTGACTCAGTGACTGCATTAAGGTGAGCGTCATGAAAAGATAGATTAGTATAGTATAGGATAATATAGTATGGTGTGGTATTGCACTGTATAGTTTATTCTAGCACAGCATATTATGGTATGGTATAGTATAGAATATTATAGTAAAGTCTAGTGTAATATGTTGTGGTGTAATAGTACATTGCATAGTACAGTGAAGTATAGTATAGTGCAATACAGAAAAGTACAGTACTGTACAGTATAGTACAGTATAGCATAGCATAGTAAAGTATAGTCTAGAATAGTCTAGTATAGCATAGTTCGGTATAGTATAGTATATAGTATAGTATAGTGTAGACTAGTACAGTCTAGTCTAGTCTATTAAAGTACAGTATTGCATTGCATATATAGTATAGTATAGTCTAGTGTAGTCTATTAAAGTACAGTATTGCATTGCATTGCATATATAATGATGTTTAGTATAGTATAGTACAGTACAGTATTGCATATATAGAGTTGTTTAGTATAGTATAGTTCAATACAGTATAGTGTGACAAAGTATAGTACAGTTTAGTACTATAGCCTTTAAGTATTTCGTATTTATAAGAGCAGTAAACAATTAAAATAAAATGAATATAGAAACTAACATTATAACTAAAATGCACCATATCACATCACATTTGTTAGTTTATTGATTTATCATGGAAATTACAGGCAAATGTGGCCACGACTAAAAACGTCTAGGTGTTACAACATTGCTGTGTGGATTTGATTGGGTTGAGGCACAAAAGCAGGTCAGGATGAGTTCTGCATCACAAACACCACCCCAGCTCATCCCTAAAGTACTGAGAGAAGCTCCATCACTCGTGAGAACACAGTTCCACGGCTCCAGATCCCAATGCTGGGGGGCTTTATACCCCTCTAACTGGCGCTTGGAATGTACATGGTACCATATACACAAGCAGATGCTGCAGAAGGTCCCATATTATTGTCCGGACTTGTCTGTGAAGATTATGGTTGTGTGTGCAGAACACTCGTGTACGTTAAAATAGCCGCAAGGGGTCCAGATACTTGTGGAGAGATAGCGTACGTCACACGGCATGAATCACATGAATACTGTGCCTAGTTATTGGTCTGGACGTTTAAAATTCCAAACAGATTTCACCCACTTTGCTGTTCATCGCCTGCATGTTTCGGATGAGCTGCACATTGCGTTGAAGCTGGAAAATGCCCAAGCTATTACTGACACATGCAGCACTTGAAAAGGTTTTTGAAAAGGTTTTTTGAAATGCTGCTGGCACTTCAGAGTGAACTCAGGACGCCCGTGGATCCTCGTGACTCACTCAATTCAATTTGACTCGCTACAGGAGAAGCTCCAGCTCAAGGGTCCAATGAGCGATGATAGCACTGTCCTTGATTTGTGCTAATGTGTTAATGGTTTGATTAAAACGGAAAACAATATTCCGCACCATAACAAAGTCCTAATGTATTCTCAGTGTCTAATGACTTTTTGTAATGGACAATTTGCTTCTTTAATACGGCCAGGGAGTCCCAGACGAAAGAGGGGGAGGGAGGGAGAGACGAAGACAGGAGAGCGTTGGTGGGGCGGGGGAGGGGTGGGGGTGTGGGTGGAGGTGGGGTGGCGAACTTGCCGGGGAAGGACACACTTATCTAATAGAAAAAGGTCATCTTTTTCAACACGTCTACCATCACTTTGGTAATGCCAGATTCTTAATGGGTTCTTAATGGGTTCTAGTTGGAAATGAACGTTCTGGATGCAAGCATTTCAAAATGAAGGAGCTTTTTGGGACTCCCTGAATCGTTTCCTGGGATTCAGAAGCATTTCTTTGGAGTCGAGCCGAGATGCAGGAGCTGATGTTATGTTATCTATTTGTCCCAGCAGCTGCTACATTGACTGACTCATAGGCTTTGCTAGCAAGAACCATCGTGTCAGCTTTCATTACTCCAATATGGTTTAAAATGACGCATAAATTCACAGATACATTCAGCTGCTTATCGAGATCCTACTCAATCTTTTTACTGCGTAAGGTTAAAGGCATGCCAGAAAGCTGCGTCTCATTTGTACTCTATTAAAAACGAATGCAAAAGGGTTTCGCTGTCAAAGAAGAACCACTTTTGGTGAAGAGAGACCACCTTTCACTGGATTATTCTTTAAAGAACCAATTTCTTTTCCCTCTTATGGGACCATATGGGGTTTCATGTATTGAAAATAGTCATGACTCATTTTACTTGACCATATTTCAATATATCTTTATCCCTTAGAATTTAACAGGCTGTTTTTGTTACTGTGTCTTTAAGACTGATCTCTTTAGTGATTGACTGTAATTTATTGCAAGTTGGAAGTTTACATTTGGTGTCAGCTGTAAAGTAGAAAGTAACCTACAAACCTGTAGCACACTATATATTCAGTACACAAATTGGTAAGTGATGATGATGATGATGATGAGATATATATATATATATATATATATATATATATATGAACATGCTGTATATTGGGGCACAGCAGGGAAACAGGTCAAAATGAACTCTTGGATTAAAATGAAAAGATACCATATCTCCCACTACAAGCAACATGGGACCACAGATCACGGCTGCACAATAAAAGATTTGTTTGCTGTAGAACGGGTACACAATGCCACAGCAGCTGCTAAGACACAAGCAAGGCTCCAAACGCGGGTAACTCTTAGGGGAGCAATATCACCTTTCACTTTGCTCCATTGATTCTTTTACAAAAACCAGTTTAGCCTGGCTTTTTATTTAATAAAGATGTATGAACAGTGGTATGCAGCGATTTGGTATAAAGATTTGAGCACAGCAGCACTGTAACAACTACCGAGAGATGTCTGCATCAACACAATGAAGCATGAGGCACACAGTGTTCCTAGCACCTTTTAAAACATACTTCAATTTCTTAGAGTTACTCACTACATTAAACATGGAGGCACTAGAAAAGTTCTTTTTGCTGTTTTGCTCTATAGATATAGTGAGTAACAAAAGTGATACAAAACATAATCTGTGTTATATGGTATATGGTATAAACACACACAAACATACACACACTTACTGTCATTGTTGAACAAAATGACTTATCTTTGTAACGGTATCTTTATAGTATCAACAAATGTTGATACTATATACGTTTTATTTGAAAACGTATATTCATGTAAAGATTTCAATTAATGTAAAGGTGGCTTTTCTTTTCAAAAGGTGTATCAAAAATGGAATGAAGAGGTTCTGATGTTGCATCAACAATACATACAAAGGACCCTCTAGAACACTCACTGTCCATTTAATCCCTGGTGCTGACCATATAGACACACTTTGTAGTTAAAAATGACAGTAGTCCCTCGGATCCATTATTTGTTAGCCCCGTTTACCCCATTCTTCACTGGTCATGACCGCTAAAGACCAACAGTGCGTAGGAATTATATGGGTGGTGGATCATTCCTAGCACATCAGTAATGCTGACCAGGAAATGGCCATTTTAATCTAAAAAGAACTGCCTCACAACATCGCAGATCCACCGACATACTTGGAAATGGTTCTTCTTAGAATGACTTTGACTTTAAACAGTGGGTAAGGGTTTAGAGTCAAAGTCATACTGAGAAGAACCTAGTTCACCACCACACTTCCCATGCGGATTAGATTCTTCTCAGTATGACTTTGCCTGTTCATCTCACTCAGTAAGAACCTAAAATCCAGCAAAAGTCCACCTTATTTTTCTGTGACCACTGAATTTTCAAGAAATATCTGGCTTGGAATCGAAGTGCCATCCATCACTGGTTATAGAAAAGTTACAATTTTATGTCTCATTAAATGTTTGAGAGATGTTTGCAGAGGTTACTACAGCTGAGTTAAGCTCTAAATATGGCGAAAACAAATGTGGTATGTGTATAAACTGCTGAAGAAACCGCAGAGAACGTGTGAAAGCTCACAAAGAAAGTTCATAAAGGCTGAACAGGTTAACATTTCAACATCTCAGCCATAAATATTATTATATTTTCATTTAGATGTCCTGTTATTGACCTCTAACATACCACTTCGACAGACATTCCATAAGTTTCTCAAAGCATCATGGGACACAGGAACAGGGTGGTCTTCAGTGGTAAAGAACAGACATTTTCCACTCCTATTGTATGGATATTGTACGTACTGTGCACAAGAACAGGCGTGTCAGATAATGTGTGAAATAATAACGCATATTAACCATATGGTTAGCCCTGTGTACATGATTAAGGTTAAATACCCCAATTAAAATTCATGATCATTAGTGAAGTGAAATTTCATTCCAGTGCATTAGTTCAGTGCTGCAGAGGAAAACAAGTCTCTTAATTTTCATACAGTGCGCCAATTCTCCTCTGTAGTTATAAGTCACGCTGTGAATAACAAATTACCACTGAGCGTTTGATTACTGCTCTTGATTTTGCTGTTGTAAGGGTAATCACTCTTTGGTTTTCCTCCTTTTCCCTCTCCCTCTTTCTGAGACAAGTCATTGAAAAAGCACAATACTCTGATTGTAAATATTTTACAATACTCTCTTTTGCTTCTGTATGTTTTTACGTGTTATTTTTGTACATAGATAGCATCAAAAACTTCCTATGTATTTTCAACAGCAAGGCTACTGATGGAGCCCAGCCTTTTTGTGCTTTCTTTACACTGATTTTTTTTTCAAAGGGAATGACTGTCGCCACAAAATTTCTATGGGATTGGAGGAAGCTTCAAGTCAGGGTTGTTTAACAAGGTCAAGACGATAGCATAGCGGTGTCAGGTGTGCTGTAACGTGGCGGCCTGCCGAGGTGATTCAGCAGTTTTCTCCTCTTTTTCCTCTTAATGAGCTTAAAAATGAATTGAACTCTGTTGTTTTTTGCTTCAGGCTCAGACAATAGAAGTATTCTGGCTCCCAGTGTTCAGTTGCCCTGTTTTGGGAAGGGGGGTGGAGGGGGGGTGGGGGGTTGGGGTGGACGCGCAATAAAATCTGAGTGCTGTTTTATTTTTAAAAAATGAGAATAAATCAGAAACACACGTCTGGATGGTGCTTATTGGTGAAAACGGTGTAATTGTGGTGTACTTTAGTAAAGAGAACCATTAGCGAAACATTTAGTCTGCTCTGTTCTCTGTAATATTTGGTATGCACAGCAATGGTCGGCTACAGATGCTAATTAACCTCATTTATCAAACCAATTAGCTGAATCAGCACAGTCAACCTATTATTTTCTCAGAATTTTCCCAAACATTTTAAAACAGGATGTGTTACAGTCTCATTTGGTTCTCATAGTGCTGTTTTCAGGCCTTTTGCCTCACTTCTTCTTTTGTTCACCTGCTGCTAGCTCTGTCTAATAATCTGTGGAAATCCAGAGAACTGGGGAACATGATCTTTTACCAAATTCAAAACCCACTCTTAAATAATTATTTCTTCATGGTGTTCAGACAACAGACTATTTAACAGTCTCATTAAGTATCTTTGGATCACAGTGCTAATCATTATCAGTGAGAAAATGAACACTGATGCTTCCTTGCTTCACTGGCCCAAGCGACTTCCATCACTAACACTTTTTGAACCACCACAGCACCTACGCTCATTTTGTGGATATACATGTGCCTTCACACACACACACACACACACACACACACACTCATGAAAAAGAGCCCTTCAGTTTGCCATGGCGCCCAAAATGCCTGACGCTGAGTGATACAAGGCGCTAGTGGAGGAAGCTAGATGGTGTTATTGAATTACAGCAGGAGTTGGGAAACAATTAAGTTCTCATTAAATTCTGCACTTGCCGACAGCCGAGCGGAGACAGACAGCAATTTTCCCTTCCCATAGATTAGATTAGCCCATCATCAGCATGATCCCATTGAAGTTTGGAAGGGCCAAGAGAGCCAGCTAGGAGATTAGCCACCAGCGCCATGCCAGCCGAGCTCTGAAGTTAGCTGAGCAAGGTGGTTGAGAGATTGATTGGAAGATTTAGAAGGGAAATTTAGGCAAATCCCTTCTCTGTTATGGACAGCTGCCTTTGATGGCTCCCATGCAATCGAGTTTCACTTCAGAATCTCAATGGGACGAGTAAGATGGTGGCACTTTCAACTGCAAGTCCATGCTTCTGGCTCTGAGCTTTTGCGTAATATGACTAATGTATGACTGATTAGAGAGGCAAACAAAGGAAAGACTGTTTCCCCACTGTACTCAGGGGTTGCCATTCGCTTAGGTGCTAAGTGGCAATTGAATATGAAGATGCTGTTACAAATGTTCATTATGCTTTAATCAAGAAGTAATTGGATTAAATTGATTTGACTGACACTTCACTGAAGCAATGCTGGTGCCAAAACTGTCAGGGAATACAGATACAGCATTTTTGATGTGTTGCACCTCTTCAAAAAGAGACATCAGATTGTAATAATAGCCTAGCAGTTATGCTCGGGCGATCTGTGGTGATATGTGTACTGTCACCGAGCTTTCGCTTATCAAAATCACATCTGATTCAGAATGTCAGAAATTTCATAGAGGTGTAATTAGCTCAGTGGTACAGATACAACAGAAGCCAAAGGCACTGTTCAATTTGCTTGTGGATCTCTCTCTCCAGGTCAAGACTGGGAACAGTTTCTCCACAGAGATGGGCAGTAATTTTTTTTATTGAAGCACTTCACTTAAGAGTTAAAGTTATTTTTAATAATAATGAATAATATAAAATTCACAGATGCTTTACAATGCCAACAATGCTACAAATCAAAAGCAAAGAAAACACCCACGCACACAAACAGTTCCCCAGCTGGCATATTGAAAACTCTCACTACCATAATGTATAGTCACCCAGCTCACAACCCAGTCAGACTCTGCTGCCACAGTGGAAAGTCACCCGGCATGCTGGCCAGTCAAACTCCGCTACCGCAGTGAGACTCTCCTGGCTTCCAGCCCAGTAAAACTGTGCTACAGCAGAGAAAAGTCACTCACGGCACCAAACTCCGCTACTGCAGTGAGAGTGCCCCGGCTTGCAGCCCAGTCAAACCCTGCTAATGTGGTGACGAGGATCCCGGCTCGTGTCCCAGTACACATCACACTGAAGAGTCTCATTTCTCAAGGCCTAGTCAAACAGTGATACTGCTGTGAACGTCTGCCAGCTTATGGCCAAGTCAAACTCTTCTACTACCTTGAAAAGTCTCTGGAGTGGTTCTCAGACAACAGGCCAGATGAAAACTTCAAAATGAAACAAATCACTAAAATCCCATCTTAGAATGGGCAAACTCGACTATCCTACAGAAACAAACACAGATCCAAAAACATGGTGAGTATATGCCATTTCAGGCAAGATTTGATCTGATATCTGTGCAATAGTGATCCCCACCGATACCAGTATGACCACCCACCAAAATGCCATCTCTAATTCTCCACAACTGAACACGCTCTCACAAAAACATGAGAAACTAAACATACGTGCACAATACACGCACTCTGTCAGCCCCAGTCTTGGCACCCCAGGCGCTCTTTTTCTCAAGACATCCAGCAGAAAATATCAATCATAATAGTGCATAGCGCTGCAATTTCTCAAGACCTGGTATTTTTTATTGAGATTTATTGGTCTGTTACAGGGAGGTGACAGGTTTCAAACTAGCATGCGCCCCCCCGCCCAAAAAGCTCCTTCGAGCAGCCCGAGCTCCCCCAACCTCACCTGTGCTAGTTCATCCGAGGGGCTATAAAAAGAAGCCCAGCTGATCCCTGGGATAGAATAGTGCATTATCTCCACCAGCAGACAGCCTCTCTGCCCCCTCGGAGCGTGCTCAGCAATGCCGGCGCTCGGGATAGATTTAGGAAATAACGCTGTCATAATGGTTATAATTGGAATGATCGATGCCGCTGGCCACCAGGGAACCTGGAACAGGCTGCAAAAGCCTGATGAGCGAGAGGCATTCAGGAGTGGACAATCGGCGCATGAGTTTCCGCATGATGAACCTGGACCGCGTCGTGGCACCGGCTGGAATTCATGCATGAGGGGTTGAGGAAGATAAAGGATGATGACCTATGAAAATAATCCTTATATATGCTAGTGTCCAGTCACATAACGTTAAAATGTTGTCCTCTTTTCCAGGACTATTAAATGTTAAACACTATAAAACACAGTATAACATATTTGTTTATAAACATATTTATTTATTTCTTCTATTAATTGATGCTTTCAGGTTTCCTCTTTGGAACATTCTTGTCCATTCTGTTTCAATGTGGACCAAAATTATGTGGCATAAAACCTTATTACATTAATATACATGACAGCTTTTCCCTTCTACCAATTGTGGACATAGAGTGCAATCATTTTAGGATACAAAAGGTTTTCTCCAGATGTCTATATGTCAGGTAACTTCTCCTCTATCATGACTGATACTAACTGTGCTATAATGGCATGGTAGCTGAGAAAAAGTCCTTGCCAGGCACTGGGATTGACCCTAGGCTAGCTTGTTGTGGAGCCAATCTGTGGGAGAAATAGAGGCTGTACAGTCCAGTCGAGCTAATAAGGCCCTCTGAGGTGCCCCGACAAGCTTTAAGATTATGACATGCTCCGTGTATATCTCTCTCCATGTGACATGTATTTGTAACCCAGCAGCAGCCAAATCTGCCGGGCTAGCAAGCGGCTAATGCTAGTCTCTAGTGGCACCGACATCTGTTTGCCTGGAGAAAGAGCGAGCTACAACACAGCACAGCTAAAGGTCAGGGCCAGGTTAGGAGGAGTCATGCTTCACGAGGGATGGAACAAAGCACCTGTGGGTTTATCCTAGTCAATAGCAGAGGCAGCCGTGTCGTGGACATGCAGGTCAAAGGTGAAAGCAAAAGTTTGCCACTGGAAACCACAATCACCTGCAGTTTTCCAAATGTACTCAAACTCCTGACTTGGTTGCCTGAGTAACAGTACTAAAATGGCACAAGAAATGGAAGCATGATTAAATTTATGATGACTTCTGTTTATTTTGGTGGCACTGTAGAGACTGAGGCACAGATAGCAGATGATAATGTTTGTGGCATTCATCTGAAATTGGCTTTCACCTTCCTGCATGTGTTCTTTGTAGCTGCACTTTGTAGTTTACAAGACTGTAGTCCGTCTGCTTCTCTGCATCAGTTAGCCCCTCTTTACCCCCTTCATCAATGGTCAGGCCCCCCCACAGAACCACTGAAGAGGCATCAACTGAGTGCTACTGGCCTGCCTGCCTGTGTGTGTGTATTTTCTGCGATCAGTACTCGTCAACAACTAATCAATTTTTGTGACTAACTGTCGTGGCCCTAATGCCAAAACCCATCTTAGGAATCAAAGAAATAGGTAAAGTAAAGTAAAGTGAAGTGGCTCTTTATAGTCACTCATGAACACACCACAGCACAGCACATAGTGTGAACAGTGTGAAATTCTTCCTTTGTATTTAACCCATTCACCAAGTGAAGCAGTGAGCACTATATAGGGAGTAAGAACAGAGATGCAGCCCAGACATGCTAAGCCACAATGATGACCCTGAGATGGTTTATTGTGTCTTGTCTCAGACCAGAACATGTTGGATGGCAGTTGCTTGTTCATAACTTGCTAATATTATCTCTTGTAATGTGTTTCCCAGAGCTTATCTGTAATACAGTGCAGTGTTGGCAAAAGATGAGCATGATTCCACTACTGTCCCCCACGGTCCAGCACTGTCCCCCACTGTCCAGGTAGGGACATACAAAGCAGTCTTTTGGAAACTGGTTCATTTTTGCTGTTCTCCAAATCCAGTTTGGTAGGGGAGTAGATCTGGGGGGGACAAAACATCCCACCGTGACCGAAGATAATAATTTAAGTTTTGTTGTTGCAAAGTACTCAGCCAGTCTATTTGTGTTCTCTGCTGGCTGTTGTGCCACTTCTGAACGACTTCCTGCCACGCAGTGTTTTATATCCGTCGTAGGGAATGACAATGTCCTGTATGCAATTTCAGCTGTAACTACTTCCACTCGTCATTGTTAGAAGAGGAAGAAGCGAGATCTTCTCAGTAGGGCATGTATTGAGCATTAAAAAAAGCTACTTTTTGTCTCTGTTGAAACGTTTCACAATATTCCAATCAGCCTTACAGCTTTCACTGATTGATTGCGATGAGGCACTCGTGGGCGATTCTCTCTCTCTCTCTTTCTATCTCTCTCTCTCTCTCTCTCTCTCTCTCTCTCTCTCTTTCTCTCTCTCTTTCTCTGAAAAGAGCACCCTGATTCACAATGCGCCCATAAACACGCATGCAATTTGAAGCCATTCTTCTCCCAGCAATGCTGTTAATGGATCTCTTGGTAATAACATCTGGGACATGCATTAACTGTCTTCTTTTTTCAGTGTTCCAATAAAAAAAAAACACAAAAAAGCACACACATATACAGATTCCACAGCAAACTGAGCCGGCTTGCTCGACACCCGCAAGGAAGTGAGAGTCTGGGCGCAAGCCAAACGAGCTGATTGAAGACGTCCTGGGCGCGCGCTTTAAAGCGCCCGCTCCTGAATGACCTAGATAAATATGTTGAATTTTCTTGCCACATGAAAAAAAGCTATCAATTATTCATAAAAATGGAGGCTCCACCGGCAGAGGGGGCGTTTTTGGACAGAAAGCACGTGAATGGTGGAGAAAGCAACTGAAGGCTGTTTTTTTTTATTGCTTCTCTGGGTTTCTGCTGATGCTGGTAATAAAACTAAATGTTTTAAAATGATGCATAAAACCTGGCATGTAAATATCAAGCAGTCCTGCTCATGTGGTGTTTGTGTGTGTGTGTGTGTGTGTGTGTGTGTGTGTCAGACCTAGAAAATTAGATCCATCTACTTATATCAGCTTGCAACAAGCAACCTCTACAGTAGCCTATGCTGTCATGTTAGATATAATTACATATGGATTTCCAAATGTCTTTTTGCTCATCCATGATGCCTTTATTTGCACAGTTCACAATTCCACAAAGCCTTTACATAATCTCCTTTCGGCCAGCTGGTTAAGTAGACTTTGATATTCCAATAGTTTGCTCCATATTATCACGTGTTAATAAGCTGTTCTTCAGCTGCATTCATGTGTTTATGTACCCTGCAGGACTGAATACCTGTTCTTGAATGGATGACAAGACGCTTAATAACATGAAGTCTGATTCCTTTAATCCATATGCTGAGGTAATAGAAGGTCTAAACACGCCTGATGCAAAATCCGTGGGATCGCATTGGTTGTCATTGGGGTGTGTTGCTGATATTTAAAAGGGATTTTTTTTAAATCCCAAAGTTTGTGCATAATTAAGTCACTAAGATGTAAACAAAGTCATTCAGGGTGGTCTGATGTGATTGTTCACAGCAGTGGGGATAGAAAGCAGACGCCTGGAGGGGTTTGTGCCTCCAACGGCCGAGAAGCCGTCATATGTTCCGAATGTTTTACAGTCATTTTAAGAAGGTTTTGGCCTACAATGTATGCTTTAAATTTACTCATGAGAATTCAGGGTGTTGTGAGGCAAAATAGTCCCTGAAGAAAACCTACGTTTTTTTTATTCATTTTTTTTCACCATTACCATTACCTATAAAATTTCTGAAATCACATGTAGATTCACTGGTGGTCTTAACAGATCAAATGATTAATGGATAACCGTCCAGGCGTGGAAAACCCAGGCATGAAAAGCTTTTATGACTATATGGTGATTTTTCAGGCAGTTTAGTACAGATTTCCAACATATTTTTAATGGAAATCTAGCTTCTGAATCTCTTTGCCTTCTCTTGTGAAGAGAAATCATTGTTGGATTGTGTGTGTGTGTGTGTGTGTGTGTGTGTGTGTGCCTGTATGTGCCTGTATGTGGGAGGGTGTGCTGTTGTGGCTGGATATCATGTCTAGCAGCCTACAATTTATAGTCAAGGTGACAGATCTTATTCTGTTGTAATATTCGCCATATGTTCAGTCGCCGTAGTGTGGAGAGAAATCAAATGTGCATAGTTTCCACTTTCTCCAGATGTAGTCAATCAGCCAAGACATGTGTAGTGTTCAGATTTTGCTTCTTTATTTCAAACAGGAGCTACAAAACTATCTTTGCTGACACTAGAAGTCAACAGTCACCCAGATCTTTTCTATAAACACACCCCCAAAAACTTATCTGAACCCACTCAGCCAGTATCCAGTTCTTCTCTAAGGTGGTGCAGCCTTGTAGATGTGGTTTAGGACTCAGTATGACTTACACCGAGATGCAAAAGCAATTAAAACTTCATCTTTTTCAGCCTAGGAATCGGATCCAAGATCAGGCCTCTGCAGGTCTAGTGTTTTTCATCATTGGCTACCTTTCAGGTGTTTTTCTGCATTGTGCATTTTTATATCACATAGTAAGTCATAGTAAGTCTTAAACCATGTCCGCAAGTCTGCTCCACTTTAATGAAGATCTGGATATGGTTTGAGTGGACTAAGAGAAAATCTGGGTTACTGTTGACTTATAATGTGGACATATCTTGGCTGACCAACTGCAAAACTGTGTAAACTTTTTTAAGGGTAGTAAAGAATAAACAATTTAGTGACGGATACATTTCATCCATTCAAAATGAATATTGTTGTGTTTTTGGTTAGTCTGACCAATGAACGTTCAGGTCCTTTTTCATGTTCATCGAGCATTTATTAATGCATGCTTAAAATGAGCTGCCATTTTTAATACGTCTGCAATGCATTCATCAAAATTCTGATTGAAAACACCCTTGAAGTCCAGCAAAAAGAAATCAATACAACATGGGATAACTTCAGGACTCGTTTCTCCACAGAAAGCTTGCACTGCTTCGAGAATGCCCACCCTTTTCATTGTGATGGAGTGCAAGTCTGGCTTTCGGAAGAGATACTGGAGCTTAGAATGTGCATCTCGTGAATAATTGAGCATGTTTAACTATCACCCATGTAGCAGGAGGCCCATGTGGTACCAAGTGTGAACTGAAGTACACTGGAAGAGCCTAAAGGCATTCATTTAACCAACAAAGCCAATCACAGTGTCAGCAGAGAATCCCGTACCATTCAGTTCACTACAGCAGCAAAGCTGGTAAACCGTAGAGCGTTCCTGCCCTCTACCTGCGGCCTGTGGCTGCACTGACAATTCGCACCTTGGTATGCAGGGTGTAGGTGTGAATATTATGGCTGTTTTTTTTCCCTTACAGGGACTGAATAAATTTAATGAATCTTTAACCTCCGAAGGCCGTTCTAGCATCAGAAAGGCCAGGAGCAAGGTCCTTAGCGAAGAAACTGTAAAATGGTTGAGGCTGTGTTCTGCTTCTGCTTCTGTGCATGCATACAAGTGTAGACGCTGAAATTTACGTCAAAGTAAACATTTGTATGCCCTTTTGAACATTTGGAACATTATAGAGAAATGGTAGAAAATGCTAAACAATAAATATAAGAAAACACAATAAAAGGTATCAAAAAGTAAAAAGTATTAGATGTTTTTATCAGGCTGGAATAGTTCAGAAGTAGTAAGGAAATAATCATAATACGTGGCTGTGACTGAATAATTCTTTACATTATGTCCACTGTTACTGATTATGTGAATGTGACCCTACTGTATCTACATGAAGTGTAATTTACATACAGTGGAAACCTGCTATGCATGCATTCCATTTGTTTACCTGTGAAATGTGTTAATGCATTTACATGCAGTTATTAAGCAGATGCTCTTTTCCAGAGGAACTTACAATTAAGTAAGTTAACAGTAGAAACCAAAGGTACAAAAGTCCTGGAAATACAAGAATATATTTCTTAAGAGAAAAGAGCTTTACTAGAGTTAGGTCTGGTTCAACAAGAGCAGTGCTTTTTCATTTTATAAAACAACTTGGATTTATATTATGTTTCCGGAAGTTGCAATATAAATTAAAAAAGACAATAACAAATAGTAACAATTACAATAATAATAACAATTATTATTAATATTATTGTTGTTTTGTTGTTATTGTCTTTTTTTCATTTATACTGAGCCTTAGAAGAAACCCAAGGTCACTTTACATATGAACATATGAAAATATAAACATACAGTGGTAAAAGTAGGATCTTATTGGTCACTTATTGGGCGCCTTATGGGAAAGCAGTGTATTTAAAAAGCTACGTAATTTATTCACTATCGTCTCGCTCTCAAGTTGATGCTCTCAATCAGCTTTTAATGCCTTGGACACACTGTCTGACTTTCAAAGTCATCAGATGTTCTCCTCACACAACACAACTCACTGTCCTGTAATCAGACTGATCAGCGACAGGGGGTCACACTTTACAAGATCTTTCACAAGAAGGAGTCTCAGGTCGAGTTTTTCTACCAGTAATGGATGTCAGTAAGACGTGGTAGATCCAGGTCGTTTGTGCTCTCATTTGTGGCAAAACAAACAAACCAAAAAAAAACAAATACAAGAAAGAATGAGAAAACAATAAGAAGAAAATAATAAGAATATATAAAATAATAAGCAGTATAAACTCCTCCACCTGGGTTTCCCTTCACTCTCTTGCTGTAGCTTGTTGCCACACTCACTGGTCATTTTTCACACCACAGGATTTGGTCTCAGTAAAAATGTAAGGTAAGCCTTTATGTTTACCCTAGACTTAATGTTTACCCTAGCCTTTATGTTTACCCTAGACTGTCTATTTGAAGTTAAATAATTATGTCATATTTATCTTTCAGACACACCACAGGCTGAGATAAGAAACTTACGTGTGATTTTAATAAAATGCACATATTGATATTTTACTTGGGCAAAATCATGCATTATGAGCAAATTTTAAAATAAATAGACATCAAAGTGTGTCATGGCAGTACCCTGCAGCATGGACCCAAGCGAGACTGCCCCAAACAGCGTCCACCCCCAAAATCTCCCCCATCGCATATTGTCACCACTGCGTATGTATATGAACTTCATGAGTAGGAACTTAAACCATGCATTACATTCGTCAGATTTAAAAATGTAATAAATTATGTCCCTTTCTATCTTCAAAAACCTCTCGAAGACTCAGAGAGCACCTCCTTTCCTGATGCACTATACGGACAAAAGTATTGGGACAGGGACATACGTCGACTAATATGGAGTTGCCAGATTATATCAGTACTGGTCCTTTAAGAAGTAATGTCGCCATGGCAGCAGAGACTGGAGCCTAGCATGTAGCTGTGAATTTATTTACTCTGAATTTATCAGTTATTTGCAGTATATGAGGATGTTTTAAAATGGAGCAGTTTTTCACAAAACTTATTTTTCATTAAAATACGATGCTTACAGCTTTTACACGTTAGGTCGCTGTGCTCAGCTCAGAGTCCAGCATAGAAGGTAAGCTAAGCTAAGCCCTCTAAAATTAAAACACATTAATGTTAAATATTTGCAAAGTAAACTAAGCGTAATGCATTGATTGATAACTCTGCTTTTAGACGTGTATCTTTTCAGACAATAAAATACTGTCCATATTCATTATTTAAGCTGGAGGGAGCTTTTTAGCCAGTTTCCTATGCTAACTTTCCGTTCCACCTTAAAAGATGCGGCGCAGAAACGGGCAAAGGGCAGCATAGACATATGGACAAAAGTATTGGGACACACAGCCATTACACCAGCAGCGATTTTAATGACATTGGATTTAAATACATAGACTTTAAAATGGAGTTGGTTCCCCCCTTTGCAGTCTCCACCCTTCTTGGAAGGCTTTCCACAAGATTTATGGGTTTCTGTGAGAATTAATTCCCAATCGTTCTGTAGAGCATTTATGAAGTCAGTTACTGATGTTGGACGAGAAGGTCTGGATCACAATCTCCGTTCCAGTTCATCCCAAAGTTGTTGGATGGGGTTGAGGTCAGGGCTCTGTGTGGACCAGGCAAGTTATTCCACAAACCGAACTCCTCCAACCATGTCTTTATGGAGCTTGTTTTGTGAACTGGGAGACAGTTCTGCTGGAATAGAAAAGGTTCTTCCCCAAACTGCGTCTAAGTTTGAAGCATGGTCTTGTCCAAAATGTCTTGGTACGCTGAAGCGTTAAGATTGTCCTTCACTGGAAGTAAGGGATCACCTGAATTCATCAATTAAATGGTGTGTCCCAATACAGTGTTTCCATGTAGTGTTTTTGTCTCTTTTTTGGGAAGTTCTAGTATAAAATGAAGTGCTGCGGCTCCAAAGTGAAAGATGTGAGCTACAGTAAAGCAGTCCAGCAGCAGAGCCAACAGAACAGAATACTATTAAATATATAGCCACATGGTACTGGAAACAAATGAGAAAGACCGGAAGAGAGCAAAAGATTGATTTTTCCTCATGTGTAAGTATTAACGTTAGACAGTGCTCATTTTACCAAATTAAATGACATTGATTCGACTTTTTTCGTTGTTGTCTACTTCCGAACACATTTCAAGCAAGACTTGGAATACACCGAGCTGGGATATATCAGGAATGTGAGCAGTCTAGTAGTAAATATTTGTTGTGCTATTTTTATTTTGTTTCAGGTCAGCACTATGACTAGCAATCCAGTGAACTGCACTGTGAAGTCCCCGGTGGCCCTGCAAATAGGAGACGGAGTGTCAGATTCGTGCAGTCTTGGTGTCTATATAACTGATGTTGTGCTTGCAGAGCCAGTCAGTGTAAGTTTATATTTAGAAATTTGAATTAACATATACTTTGGTCCTTGAGATAAAGGGGGCACCTATACCTTGCTCCAGAAATGGAGCCTTTATAGATGTATGATACTTTTTTAGAGATCTAGTCTTAAAGAACCCAGCGGTTGGTTGTATGATGCTTGGCTATAACGGTCACGTGTTAAGTTCCCGTTGGGGCCTGGGGCAATACTGAGCAGTGATTGCTTTAGTCTTTATATCAAGATATATAGTTACGGTCCCTCCGTATAACTGTTATTGTGACAAATCACCGATATTATATAAAATTGTTTTTTTCCCCTTTATTATATTGAATTTTTTCTAATGTGTGTTAGATGTGCCACAGTCTTATCATCCTATGTTTCATCATAACGTACTAATAGAGTACAGCTACAATAAGCCAGTGACATCAGAATCAGAAAACTGTATTGATCATGGAGGAAATTGCATTTGTTACAACTGCACAGAGACAAAAACAATATAAAATATTAAGTCTAAATAAATCCAATAAAGCTCTGAAGGAAATACTCAATTTGAAAACACAATGCTGCATACACAAATGGTGCTGTATTAATACTTTAGGTAAGTAATTTGCAGTTAAGTGAATTACTAACGACACAAATGGTGGTTGTATGTTATTGCATGTAATGGAGATCAGTGGTATGTAAGTAATATTGACATGTCATTTAAACAAAAACACTCCACAGATGTCTCTAATGTAATATATGTGGTCATTCCGACAAATTGTACTAAATTACAGAAAGCATTGGCTTTTATTGTTTTATTAAGAAGTAATTATTTTTCACACAGATGGACATTTGAAAATCAGTCATAATGCAATGGTCACCAACCCTGGTTGTGGAAATCTTCCTCCCTACAAAGTGCCATTTCTCAGAAACAAGCTCAACCTAGAGAGAGTTAATAAATAGGTTGCAAATTCACAAAACAGATGTAGCTGAGACTAATTGGCAAAAGACAGCTGACAGCTTTTATCTGTTAACACGTTTTTAGATACTCAAATAAAGATTAATCTATAGAAATGTGTTACATTTATGCCAAACAGCCAATCATACAAAACCTACGGAGTCAAGTGGCACGTTTTTTAAATAAGAAGGATAAAAGCCACATAAATATGTATGTAGTGTTCTTGTCTGCATGATTAGCTGGCTAAGCAAGAAATCTTGTTTCATGAGGCAGGCCCCAGACATCCTTGGCTGGATTGGATGTACTTGTGTAGATATGATCTATGCAGGGGGTCATCAGAGATCAAAGTTGGTGGAGCTATTCTCTGCAGAAAGAGGCTTGATAACCATTGCCATGATGCTCTGATTAATCAGTTATTCAAGTTAAAGACAATTTAATTTTTGACTATGGGAATAGTTTTTAGCTGTAGTTTTACAGTAGACTCAAGCATTTTATGAATAGTTCTTGTAGTCCAGTTGCACTGTTATCTAAAACTGCATTCCTTTTTTTCCTCTCTTTGTCTGTGGTCATCTAGATTCAGGAGATTTCTTTCAAGAATTACTACACCGCCTATTTGACAGTGCGCGTGTTAAAGAAGGAGGCGGGGAGCGAGGACGGCCCCGCTAAATGGGTCACCTGTGTCAGACATCACTGTCTGATGGCCAACCCACACACGGAGGAAGGATCACAGGACTACTTTTCAATTTCCAGACATCAGGTAAGACTAATCCACTTCAGAGAGAGAGAGAGAGACAGACAGAGAGAGGAAAGCGGGGAGAGAAAAGGTGTGAGAGATAGGGACAGAAAGAGTAAAGCAGAGAGTGAGTGAGTATAAAGCAGGGAGAGAGAGAGAGAGAGAGATTTAAGTGGGGAGAGAAAAAGAGAGGGAGAGATAGGGACAGAGAGTAAAGCAGAGAGAGTGAGTGGAAAGAGAGAGGCAGGGTCAGAAGAGTGAGACTGATTGAGGGGGCACAGAGAGGAAAGCAGAGAGAGGAAAAAAAAGAAAGCGGGGGGAGAGAGAGAGAGAGACGGAGAGAGTGTGAATGAGTGAGGCACTAAGAAACTTTTCAGTAGGAGTATATGGCCAACAGTGATGGAGAAACATTTGTTTGTAAAGGAGTTTAGTGAAAGACACTTAATGAAGAACTTATTGGTGCAATTCCAAAGAAAGTTCCTCTGAATCACCTTTAGGACATTACTGGAGCAGTGAATTTTCAATTTATGATCCCTCATCAAAGAAAAAGCCAAAACAACCTTAGAACTTCTAAAATCACGGCGGCTCTAGTGTTCAAAGATGGGGCTTTTTTTTGTGTTGTTCGAGCTACTCAGTTCATTTACATCTCTAGGGACCCTATTTGCTCAGACTTTGATCTCAGAAGTTTTTTTTTTTTTTTTGCAATTATCCCCTTAATTTGCCGAGATCATCCTCCCCTGATGCTGTTTTGTTCGGTTTCAAAGGCTGCCTAATGCTATGCTAATGTATCAATGTCCCCAGATTATCTCTGTGTTAAGTGGTCGAATGAGGAGACATGATTTGCTGCATGCAGCTGTTTGACTCATCAAATGTACACTGATACAGCAACCCAGCTGGGTTGGAGCCTCCTTATCCCTGTGATTTGCACCCAGCCGTCTTTGATCTTTAACATCAAACGTGCATTCATGTGGCTTATACATCACAATCGGAGCAAATTTCTCATTTACGATGCGTATCGAGCCGTGTGAAAATTACCGTGATGACACTGCAGTTTGACATTCGTGAGCACAATGTTTTTGGATTGCTCTGACTTGATACCACTGTGAAAATCATTGTCTTATACTTAGTCAGCAACTGTTATGGGTGTGCAATCATGCAATGGTCATGATTTAGTAAGGCATGGGAACAAGATAACTAAATAAATCTCATTCTTAGTAAAACCATGCATTGTTTTAAATAACAAAGGCTGTCACCAATGGGGCTCTGTGGCAAAGAAATCATTGTACTCACAGTTCTATATAGGCTTAACTGTGACGCTACTGTTTATCTGGTACGCATTGGAAATCCCAACATGTTTAAAAAAACCCTCAGAAAATGCCACACCGTTCTCCTCCAACACCTAGACTCATGGTAACCACTGCAAGCCGTTTCACTTTCAGAATTTGGAATTAAGCTTGTGCCTGGTATTAGTATTATGTACATATTAAGTGTGATTTTTGCTGTACATGCTAAAGCACTTTGCAAAAGCTCCACAGAATTGTTTCATTTTTTTTCTTGCTGTGAAAGAGAAAGCAAACATAGAGGGTTGAAACCACACCGGTCTTTGCTAGAGGCTTTTGTGGAGGAATGCTCAGACAAGAACAAGCTCAACTAATTAAATGAATGGGTGAAAACAGTCCTCCCTGAACTCCCTGAGTTATTGACAAGTGAGCAAGAAAATAAAAACTGTGATGTGCTTGTAGCTGCCAGCGCTTTAGATATCGTAGTATCAGAAACAGTTGTCAACTTAAGATTGCACTATACATTCGAAAAATCACATTCATTGGCAAATGGATGTAACTGTTTCTGTGGTATATTGCAGTAGGAGATGATCTGTCCTTGATTTTGTTGATTTGATATTTATTAGTTTATTTTCCGCTGTGGTTTATAGATACTGCACAGATTCTTTAAAGCCTTAAATCCATTGCAGTAACTTCTCTATTCTCTGCCAAAGGCTCCTCTTTGTTTTCTGTATGTGGCTGACAGATGCTGACACAGCCAGACAATGTTACTATGGTGCGGCTCATACAGAGACAGCCCTCTTCAGTCTGGCTCAATTTCAACATTGAGGACATCAAAATCTACCCACTTGCGCTTGAAGTAAGTATAGAATAGAAAACTCCCTCCCGACTGTTTCTTAAAGTTTTGGTCACGCTCCACGTAGAGGAGTTCCTCGTACACCAAATATCACATTTTGGTCTTGAAGACCACACTTGCCTCAGACTGTGTCAAGATGATGTTTGTGAAATAACAGTCAGCCAATGCATCACTATTCCCGTCTCGACCTAATCTTCCTATTGACAGTGATGTGGGAGTTTTGCTTTGCATTCCTGCCTGCTCTGCTTACAACTTCTTCAAGGATTTTTCTTGATCTTGTCTTGACAGTTCTCCATTAATAAGCTCTAAGACCTTACCAAAATATTTTTCGACTGAAACTTTTAAACACATTAAATATTATTATTATTTCTATGTAGTTTTTGTTTTACATTGCTGATTATTGGAATATGCTTTACTTGGTAGCTAGATCAGCTGTGGTAAAAATTAAAGAGACAAAGTTCAGGCACCAAACATGTTGACTTATTAGGAACATTTTGTTTTTTTGTCAAATTGTAAGTGTTCGTGATGTTAAATGATGACAAATGTCATAATAAAATCACTTCTTAGATCATTTGGTTAATCAGCCTTTCCTATTTTACCAATGTTTTACAATGTTTTCTTCCTTTCTTTCTCCAGGACTCTGAGAGAGATGTTCCTCCCTGGTTGTCTACCGTAACACCTGTAGAAGAACCTCTTGATTTGAATGTAAGTATGTCAGTGTTTTGTATGATATGCTCATATCCAGGGCTAGCTTTTGAATTCCAGTACTGACTCCAATATTACCAAGTATAGAAGAATTGTCGTTCACCATCAATAATCAGTACCAAAGCTGTCAGTCACATCAGCATCAGGGAGCCATTAAGCATGCAAATTATACACTCCTGTGTGGCAATCTAAATTGCGTTATGTATGTATGTAGTAATTAAAATACACCCATTTCCAGCAACTCGCACTCATTTTTTCTAGTTTAAGTCCCGCACATATTCAGTTTGTAATATAAAATGTGTCAATAAAAATATCATTTACGAGTTAGTATTAAAGCCCAAGTATTGATGTGTGTGTGTGTGTGTGTGTGTATATATATATATATATATAAATATATATATATATATTAGTAACAAAGCATATTTAGTACTTTATATAGTACAAAGCATATTTAACGAGACCCAGCCATACCTGCTCTCATAGAATCGCACTGTGCGCTCATACATCTAATACGTCTCTGCTTTAGACAATTGTGTTACAGCACAGAACTGCATTTTCTTTACAGTCTACCTGTCACTGTATTTATTACATTGGAGGTAACCATTCTTCAGGCAGCCATCACAGACCACCACATTCCAAATAATGTGCACTCTGTTCTCCCCTTCTTCATTTTCTTAAGTTCCAGTGCCCTCTACTGCCTTCCTTCATACTCACATGTTATTAGAATGATTGATAATAACAGAATTATTGTTCCTGTGTGTGTTGCATTGATGTAGGAGGTAGTGATACATTGTGTGTCTCTCATTCATGCACTATACCCAATATCCTTCACCATACACTGTACTGTATTATGTAGTGCCTGGATTTTTTAGGGTGGTATTGCCTGAAATTGGACAGTGGGGTGTCACCATGTGTAGTTTTTTGATTACTATCATTAGTCAGTGTGCAAAACAGCCTCAAAAATTCAAATAAAAGAGTCAAAATAATACAGGCCAGTCTTTTCACATTATTGGTTCGTCCAGTGAATTTAAATGTATTACAAAGCATATCGCAATCACAATATGTAGAGATATGTCACGATACTAGTACTTTGTCCTTTTTGCGCAGTATTAGGGAGCACTACCTCTGGTTCCCCCATGTGAACATACTATTTACACACTATGGAAGTACTCCAATTCAATTTTTGTTCTGTTAGGGACTTCCAGATCCTGATGCAGTGTCGTCCAGCATACAGCAGATGTGGGCACTCACTGAAATCATGCAGTCCAGCCAAACCTCAACCTCCATCGGCCGCTTTGATGTAAGTCTCTGTTTCAGCATCGATCATGTGCTTGATCAACCTCTGAAGGAAATTTGGAAATTACTAAGTACAAAATTGCACAAAAAAACATTAGGACATCTTGTCAAACTGTTCCCTTTTTACAAATGTGCCTCATCGAACATACTTGACTTGCATACAAGTGGCAGTGGTTAACATGATCATTTAAAGTCTTGAAAAAAATATTGGGTTCCAGACAGAAAGGTAGTTGGGAAGAAAAATATTGCAGTATATAAACTGTTAGACAGTCGAGATGTTTATCTTGAACAAAATGAAACGACACATAGCTGAGTATCGGAATGCCAGTGGCACATATAGTCCCATAAGACATTATAGGCTGTTCCATCCACTTCTTTCATGAGAAGTTTGAAGATGCCTTAAAAAAAACCTGAATGGAAAATTCAGAACATCTGAAAAAGGCCTAAACATTGCAAAGGAAATTTGAATGAAGCTTCTTTCTTTAGAGGAAAGGCAAAAACAGTCATGGAAACGGGCTTTTCTAGTAAATGTTGATGATGTGGGAATGAGGGCCATGTGTTCCTGCTCCACCCGGTAATAGCAAATATAACTGCAGATGAAATTTCTCAGTGCTTTGTGTGGATAAATGCTGTGGTGGTGGTGGTGGCTGACTTCAGTCGTGGTTAAACGGCCTCCATTCCCTCCACCTGGCATCTCTGAACTTTTCTGCAGACACATACAGCTGACAGGGGGATGTTAAAAGTGCTCTACTGAGGGCTAACGTATGAGCGAATCCTCCATCACACACAGTTGGTCATTGTCCTATTGTATCATGTCTTGTGGCACATTTGTGTGACATATTTACACATGACAGCTGTCAATGGAAACATTGATACATTTTCGTATGTTATTGTTTAAATGGACCTAAAAATTGGGCCCGTCTGCCTCACCCATACCAAAAAGGTAATGTAGTGTCTATCCTCAAATATATTCAAAAGTGAAAATAAGTATACAGTTAACACATTTTTATATTTTCTGTCAATTTTTTTTTCCAAAATGTCAGAGTAGAAATTGGGCAGTAAAAATAGCAGAAAAATGTCATATTATTGAAGTGCCGAGGATGGCGACTTATTTTGCCTGAAAACAAAAGTGAAGCCAATTGTGCTCTCTTGGACTCCCGGCTACAGATGGCTGGAGCATCAGTGAGGATGGAACAGGTGACCTAGAGCTAATGATTGTACCTCTCGAGAGCCCCGTAGGACAAAATACATTAATACATACCATGTTTGAGTTTGTGTATGTTGTGGAAATTACAGTATTTTTCCTTTGTTTTGGTTTTACAAAGGAGTTTGGGCTTTTTTCTGTTGAAATGAATTTAAAAAAATTTGTGAAGCAATACTAAATGACTACTGCACAGTGACACCCATTCCTCATTCAGAAGGTGTTATGAAAGAATGCTCTTCTTTTCTTCTCACTTTCAGGTGGATGGCTCTTATGACATCAACCTGCTTTCGTACACATAACACGAAGTGCCCGTCACAGACAAAAGCTGCAGACAAAAGCATGTAACCATTGTTTACCATTATATGGTATGCTGGTGATTTATGACAAGTAATAATCTTAAGTGTAATGCAAGTTTGAATTATAATAATGTGTTTGCTTATTTATTAATTAATTTATTTATTTATTGTTGGCATTTATGTTCTGTAGAATTATTAAGGAAAAGGCTTCCTAGAGTCTGCAAGGCTTCATATACCATTTATATAATCTTTTAAATTGGGAGAGGGTGCAAGTTGGAAAAATTAATACAATGCACAGTTTATCTATTGACAAATAATCAAAATTGTTCTTACTGGAAAGGCTACACTCTGGACTGAAACTATATGTTAAACATGGGAATAATACATTTCTCTCAAATATCCGAAAGTTGTTCTGATATATATATATATATATATATATATATGTCTCATATAGCAAGATAAAAGAGGAATTAATGGAGACATTTCAGAGCAGTAGTGGCTATATCTGGTGGGCATGTCTGATTACACTACAACGCTTTAAGGAAGTAAAAACAGCCATTAAAACCATCCTGGGAGCAGATATGGACGTACAGTGAGATCTGCGCTGAAAATCTGGTTGTCTGAAGAAAATCTGAAGTGTGAAAACTTGAAGTAAATGTTTGAGCTATAACAAGGTCAAATGTGTGATACTGATTGAATTAAGGCATTTGTATGAAAGCATCGAAATTTTTGTTTTATTACTTCCATTAAAGCACTTTTAGTTGACTCTCAAGTGGATATGATGCATTTCTGCACAACTTATGGAGTTCATGTCAGCTTGAATGCACGTTGTCACTAAAGCAAAAGAGGACATTGACTGTATGCTGATATAATGATTCATAATGACTGATTTACTTAGGAAAAGAATGCAGAATTAAAGCCTCCTCACCAGTGGTCTTTGGACTACTCTGTGTTCTGTGTTCTTTTATTTCATTTGTGACAGTAAAGGGGGGGGGGATCCAATTCATGACAATATTAAAAATGAAATTATTTATGCATATGCAAAGGATTAAATTTGAATGAAGACGATACTTATTTCTGCTTTAGTCAAAAATTGGTTTGCAATTTTAGCCAGGCTAAGGTAAGTTAGTATCACATCATTAAAAATAAAGTACATTTTAAAGGACATCACCAAACAAACAATACCACCCCTTGCATTTATCACAATAGCACAGGCATCCTTTCCAGCAATTTTTGGAAATAACTTGTGTCCAGACCCTCCCAGCACCTTTTCAAGCAGTTCTGTAACAAGAAAAAGCATAAAAGTAGAGTAATGATAAAATAATTATTGAATTAGTTTTATTTGCCGTAAAGAATTGTGGAGTCCTGGGGCCTGGCGGTTCGCCACAGTGTTCTACACATTTCAATTAACTCATTCAATTATCAGTCTGGCCTGCTTGCATTTGGGTTATCTTTTTGCCCCTTTTCATCTCGGAAAGCCTGGTGTCAACATTTACTTCCAGACGTTCGTTAATCTGTTAATCTAGACTTTGTTTTAATTATATTCTAAGGTGCTGTACACGGCCTTCATAATGAGTTCATAATGTAAGCCTGAAAGTAAGGAAAAAATAAATTTTTCTGCGCCCATTTACGCGTATCCTGAGATATGTGTAATTTTATGCCTTAATGAAAGGCTTCTTACGTTGTGTTAATTAAAACTCAATGACGTGGCCACGGTTGCCAAGCAGTAATCAAGAGCCGAGTGAGTTCCTTATGCTAATCATTGAAAATCAGTAGCCCGGCATCCTAGCAGACCTCCATCTGCCTGCCTTGGCATTCCCCTCACATTAGAGATATCATCTGCTATGCAGGATTAGTAGCCAAATGTGACTGCACTCCCTACAGTGTGCGAGAGGAAGAGCGTCTTAATGCTTTTGCGTTCGCCTGCTATTAATATTCATGAGCATGCAAAGTGTGCATGCAAAATCGATGGCTGTCCCCTGCATTTGCATAATTATTCAATGTGAAGTAGGTGCTGCATCCCAAACATACTTTTTGACTGCCTGGCTATTAAAACATGTACTTTTCACCTCCGATGTTTTTAATACTCGGGAAATGTTTTATTCTGCGTAATTTGCGCTCTCTTCATTTAGGCTACGCCGCATGTTTTCCAAGTACATAATGCAATACAATCCTATTCAGTTATTACAACAGAATAAAAATGCATAACACATACAAATTTATGGAACAGTATCGAGTCAAACATTTCTCATCTGCACATTGTTTCCACAAGATGGCACTAGATGTTCACTTTGATGGAGACATTAAAAAAAAAAGCACAAGAGAAACAAACAAGGGATCTTTTACTTGTGTTGGTGGTTCTCTTTGGCAGTTGAATAACAAAACACTTCTTTGAATGAACTGCTGCACATTCTTTGCAGTCTCTGATCAGAGGCGGCTGTCAGTATTCAATTTTGCATCTTCAGTTTCTTTATCAAGTACCAGTTTAACCTTCATGTAATGTTCAAATTTACAAGCATGCTTTATGTTTGGGGCCAGTTCGACCCCAGCAATTTAAACCTCCAGAAAATGGTTGAAATTAAAACTGGTACCCAAGTTTATGCATCCGGTACTTTATTTTGCTGACTACTTAAATAGTGCTTTAGATAAAATGTAATAAAATACATGTAATAAACCCCCCATGGAACAGGAAATATCAAAGTTCTGGTGGAAAACATGTTTTATCTTCTGTGCGTCATGTGATCTATCATTTACATTTACGGCATTTAGCTGACGCTCTTATCCATAGCGACGTACAACAGTGCTTAAGTAGTCAGCATCTGTTAAGTTAAGCTTTACACCTGTAAAGCTTAACTTAAGTCCACATCCATTGTTCAACCAAGTTACTACATGCTCATTAACCTAGACTCCTGACAAACGACACCTAAACAATACCTATCAGTGGTTCTCACGTTCCTACAGGTGTGATCATATTCAGTTATGGCCCTAAAGCCAGTTTTTAAAGATTATAGAATTGCATATTGCAGTATCACCCAAAACAGCCAAAACAAATGTGTGTAAATTGTTGGTATTTTTTATACATTTTATAAAACAGCAAAAACAACCTGTGCTGAAAAAGCCCCCAAAGAACACCAATGTGTATAAAATGAATATCATGTTCATTTTGTGTTTACACAGTTTGTCCCCATTAAATTAGGATAAGTCATTCAATATGAAGCGGTGTCAGTTGACCCCAAACATGGTTAAACCTGGACAGATGTGACAACAGGTGGTTGTTAAAACTGTGGGCTGGACATGAACATGAAATGACTGTCAATGAAACAATGCAGGTTTTTGATGTGCTTCATCTTTTGTTGACCACCACTATTATCTGGTTTAGAAAAGCATTAAACTAAAGCTGAACCGAAATAGATATTTTGTCACTGATACTGATTTTATGGAGTTAAAAAATCCAACAAATGGTGTGAGCCAGTATATTTTTCTATGGTGCTAGCAGTGAAGCTTGTATGGCTGTAATAAATGTGAGCAATTGGTTAATAACACTAAAACAAACTCCTTGGACAGGGATTAAGCCTAGTCCTGGATTAAGTAGTGCTGTAAATGGAGATTTTCCATTGAAAAGGAAAGGGTAGTTCAAGACTAGGCTTAATCCCTGTCTGGGAAACCGAGTCTTTATGTTTTAATGAATGTAGAGGGGAACCTTTGCGGTATTCTAGCCTTTAGGACTATTCTAGCCTTTATTGAAAGGACTAAGTGTTACAATCCCTAGTGCTTGCATCACTTCTGATGGAGGAGGAGAGTTCTTGAGAGATGGCTGCTATAAGGCTTTATCAGCGGGACACATCATCAGTTGTGTGCCTCAGCATCACAGGGTGTTTCAGCCATTTATCACAAGACACCCTCTGCTGAGGCAGGCCCACCGCAGGTTGATCAAGCCTGGCTGTGTGTTTCGCGGTTAGCTGTTTGCCTTATCTGCCCAGGTGGTGTCACTCCTCTTCAGCCATAGCCAGTGGCTGGTCCTCTCGGCGGTGCTGGTTGCAGTTATTTGATGGCCTGTTGATGAGCCTGTCCTCTGACTCCAACCTCTTTAAGGAGCTTTGTTGTTGGTACTTGCTACAAAGCCCCTACAGCCCACCTCCACCAGATGCACCTTGACCTTCCTGCCTCTGTCCTCTGCCTCAGCCGCTAAGTTGGCATACCGCAGCTTCTTACGCTCATAAGCCTCCTCGATAGCGTCCTCCCATGGCACCGTCAGCTCGATGATGTAAGCAAGTTAAATTTCTGGGAGTTAAAGATAAACATTTGTCATTTTTGTTCACTTTTTCACCAGAATAATGTTTTGAAACTTGGTTCTGCTGTAATACTTTTACATCAATATTAATCTTTGGTTAGTAACTACATTGTTAAATTACATTGTACTCATTTTTTTCTCCCTGTTGTGTTTAGATAGATATAACAAAGTCACCTCTTCCGTTGCATTAGGAATTTATGTCTTCAGATTTTGTTTATTTAAAACACAAATATCTCCCTGCTTTTGTCTATAGCGTAGGCCTATAAGCTTCTGTCTTACCGGTGGGTTCGTGTTAGATGGTAAACAGTGGCAGCTTTATGCCAGACCTCTTTACTGAAGGAGTCACTCTAGAAATGCAACACCTAAACTCAAACCAATGTTAATATGTCTGTTACAAGCTACAGATAAAACATGGAATAGCTTTCAATTACTGTGTAACTTGTGCGGTTTTACATTTACATTTGCAGCATTCAGCAGACACTCTAATCCCGAGCGACATACACGAGTGCTCAAGTAATCCACATCTGTTCTTTAAACCTGAAAAGCTGAACTTAAATCAGCTTCCGCTATTCAACCAAATTACTGCTTGGTTGAATAGCAGAAGAAAAGTCAGATGTTGAAGCATAAGGAAAACATGGAGTTAAAATTCCTCCGTCTATTTTCAAATGTTAAAAAAAACGCAATTCCGAGCCCAAGCCTGCCTGGATCCAGTCATCGACGTAACTGTCTGATACTGCAGGCTGTTGCACAGTCAAGTTTGGTTTTGGCAGAGGAGCACCCTCAAGCTCTAGTCTTACAGTGTCTAGTCACAGCCAGCCTTAATGATAGAAACTCTTGGTGCTTAAAGAAATTGATTTTTTAAAATGAAATATGGTGTTTAATCCTGAAATCAATTGCACAATGTCTCTGTATGGTCTTCTAAGTTTGCAATGGTGACTAAAAATCTGCACTATGAGTCCACTTTGCCATCTTATTATGAGAAACCTAACAAGAACCCCTCTTTATGTTTGCAGGTGTAATCGATATACCAATCAAAAAGCAGAGATCTCTTTTAAACTTCTCGAGAATGGATGTGAAAACCTGATGTATTCACACAAGGTTCATAGTGTATTCGCTGTAGTTTCTGAAAGAGGTCTGCAGCCCAGCATGTTTGATGACCCCTCATATATACGGAGACACAGCTGGCTTTGAAGGCTCTGAAAGAAAGAGAAAACTCCTTTGTATGGTATGTGTACCTGATAAAATTAGTCAGTGGGTGTAGGTAAAAGGCAGATATGGCAAAAAGCAACTCTGTGTATGTGTAGACTTTTTTGTTCCATTCTCTTTTTGGTGGTGTGCTTCACCTGCACTGGCTGTCTGACAACTTTATCGAGGAACAGCTGTGTACACAAACCTTGAAGAACTGCACGCATAAAGCAACTGTTGCAGCATGTGAAGCCCATACCAATTCCCACAAGCCCTGTACTCGAGTTCTTAAGTCCAGCGGTCTAATTTGAGAAGCAGAAGGCCCACCGAATTTCTCTAAGCCGCACTGTCGGACTTCTCCCGCCTACTTTTTGATTTTTTTCTCCGTTGCATATTTGTTTTTCTTTCTCCCAGCCTCTCATGCTGAAATGACCTATTTTGGTTTTATCCCGGACCCTTTATTTGTTGGACGGCAGTGCATATTGTGAACGCCTGAGTATGTACAAATCTGCTAGTTGGCCCTTCTGCATACCAAAGAGGATTTAAAAAGATGCTCCTCATTTGAAAAAGGGGATTTGACGTCCCTCCAAAACAAGAAAAGAAAAAGTAAAAGCGATGGTTCAGATGGTTCAGATGGTTCTTCTCCTTTGTGATCTGCAGCACTGCAGCAGCACTGCAAAGACCAAGAAAAAATTCCAGCCCTCAGAGGAATGATGCATCGCTTGACTTTTCTCTCTAATAGACTTTACAAATCGGCCAGCTTCATATAAAACCTTGTTCTGGGGGCGGGGGGGCGGAGAGGGAGGGGCAGATCATGTATGCTAAACTCCAACATGGACCAAATAACAAGTCAACGACTCCTTGTAGTCCTTTAAGATCAGTTTCCACGTTTTAATTTGGGCTTTCAGAGTAACATCTACTTTCCATTTGACTTCCGTTGTAACAACTATCATTCTTAATGGGTCCGTATCCTGCAGTTTTTGTGCATTTATGACAATCATGCTGCTTTAACCCTTAAAAGTCGGGAGTATTAGTAAAATCTGATTTAAACAAATATAACCAGTGTGAAACAGACTTTAAGACACTAAAGCTCAGGTCAGTTATAAAGAAATAGATGTGTGTCACTCTTGCTTGTGGTTTTATGAAAAATAATTAGCCCATGAATGCAACTATGTGTTCAGCCGTCCTTAACCATGCTTGGTAAGAGCCAGCAAGTTCATGTCTCCTTGGTGGTTCAGCGATAAAGCGCTGGGCACTGAATGAAGAGAACCAGAAGACCGCCAGTTTGAATCTACGGTATGATAAGATTTTTTTTGCCCGTTAAACCAATGTTTGGATGTCTCAACCTCCAACCATGCAATCACACTTCACATTTTCTCACGGAAATGCATCTAGGGATAGTATGTAATTGTATAAAAGATCAACAGAGACTTGCCCAAACTAAGAAGCAGGTATATATGTAAAGTTTGGACCTTCATTAACGTATGTAACCCTAGCGCAGGGAGCTTTTGGAGGCTATACAGTAAGCACTGCAGTGTGTCAGCACTAACAGAGCCAATTCTAATGAGGCAGTGTGGCATCCGAAGTCATGGCCTTTAGGGAAATTAAGGGCTTATTAGCTTGTTAGTGCTGTGTAGAAGTCAGACGGAGTTTGTAATGAGATGTGAGGGAGATGTAACCCTGTGACCTCAAGTGCTATGTATGGTGTCAAATATGAGTAAACAAGGTAGGGGTGGGTGATACAATATGACAATACCTCAAAAAAAATGTTCACGATATTGAAGTGGTTGAAGTGCATTCCTGCATGCCGTTACACAACTTACTAATAACACGAGAGGTTGTTGATTGGTGCTAATTAATGAATATTCATCAGTGATCGGGGCTCATGTAAGCAACTCAGTCCAGACTCGTCTTGGTTTGGGTTTAAGACTGAAGACATCTTAGAAACAGTTTCAGTCTAATGGACAGAACGAAGCAAAGCAGCTAATTCAGCTGAAAACAGCTAATATAGAGATAATGTCTAGTTCCAGAAAGTCACTTACTCTTCAAATTGGCTGTTATTATTTCAGCCAGCTAGCAGCTATGCTATAGATGCTACAGGTCAACCAACCGTGTCTAAATGCTTAACCTGTGTTTTACTCCATGAATAGTCAAAGATTTTCTTTCAGTATGAAATCTATTCTGATCCTAATGAAAGATGTGTTATTGAACATGTTTAGATTCTGATGAGCTAATAATGAGACTAAATTAAATTCTCGACAAAAATGACAGTGGTGCATTTTGAAAAATACCATCAAAAACTCATTTTATTCATTTAGATATACTTTGTTTTTGTTTTTTTTCACTCATTGCACTGCACTAAATCCAATGTAGTGCAGTTGATCAGTGATCTTTAGGTACTTACAATATCCATGATATGCTCAGAATTTTGCAATGTAATTCATCACAATAATGATGAATGTACATTTGACCTAGCTCTAATAGAAGATGACTAATTACAAGCCACACCTGTGTTTTTTACTGACCATTCATTTTTTAAGACTTTTCTTAAAATCCTGGTTGTCACGGTTCCGGTCGGTGCCCACTAGAGGGCGCCAGTGGACTCTGGACTGGCCTCATCAGCCCCTTAGGCATGAGTCCATCTAGCCGGCATTTAGGTTAAGTAATTTCAGGTGGCTAGAGCCATTCATGATTTAACTCAACCCCTTTATTGGTTCCTGGTGCTCCCTCTATTGTATTTAATTTCACCCCGTTTTAGTTCTTATCATGGGAGCATACTGTGATCTACACAGTATGCTCCCGTGATAAGATTGGGGTGGTGAGCCAAGAGGTCATGGGTTCGAATCCTACCTTCAGCACCACCACTGAGTTCCTGAGCAAGACCCTTAACCCCAAGTTGCTCCCGGGAGACTGTCCCCTGTAGTTAGGGAATGGAAGTCGCTTTGGATAAAAGCGTCTGATAAATGCCATAAATGTAAATAGGATTTCTATGCAAAAGCAGGTATATGACAGTTAAAAACTTTGAGCATGGATATATTTGTGTTAAGGCAAAC
>JBBJLS010000134.1:8217519-8242469 GCA_037577275.1 Bryconaethiops microstoma | reverse complement strand
TGGGCTTTGAATGTCACACAAACAGCAAAGGAAAGAATAAGAAGAAAAAAGCAGTTTTCCATTCAGAATATATCTATATATCTATCTCTCTCTCTCTCTCTCTCTCTCTCTCCCTCTCTCTCTCTCTCTCTCTCTCTCTCTCTCTATATATATATATATATATATATATATGTATATATAGGGGTGTCGAATTAATGCGTTACATTCGATCAATTAATCACAGATAAAATAACGCTGATTAATTAATGCTGATTAGTCGCACCATGTAAACTGAAGGATACAGTGAATGGCAGTGAAGTGAAAGTTCACATTTGAAAACAGACAGATGGAACATTTGATAGGAGTATTGTTATCTGCAATACACGCAATATTCATCGGAGTACATCATCACCTCAATGCAAAGCGTTTATGAGCAAACCCAGCAGTCCGAGCCAGAACAGCTCCGATCCATGATTGTATGCCGAGACCATTATATTAGGGAGCGACTTTTAAAAATCATTACTTTCGTCCCCCTACTCACTTATCCACCCATCAATTTGTATGAGTGAAACACACCAAACATCCCATACCCCCACATCCCCATTCCAGACCCCCAAACAGTGTCTACACCCACATTATAATGCTTCGGACACCCACGCTTGTATGTACACTGTCTTAAACTGGAGCTTATAGACGGACTTAGTTCTATCATTGTTCTTGCTGAAGTATTTTTAATTTTTTTCCCTTAGCATATTAGGTCATATTGCACATGAACAGTGCAAGAAAAGTTTTGCTGTAAACTTTTGCTGTAAACTTTTGCTCTAACCTTAACCCTAACCCTTTTTCACAGCAAAAAATTAATTTAAATTAATTAATTAGAGAGCTTATAATAAATTAGATTTATATATATATAAAAACTAATGAACGCCCCCCCCTCCTCTCTCTCTCACTGTGCCCAGGTGGTTGATGATATGCTCTTTGTGGTTGGAGGATTCAACGGCCTCACCACCACCTTTAATGTGGAGTGTTACAAGGAGAAAACAGATGAATGGTTAGTTCCTGTAACCCTTAACTCATTCATAGTAGACACTAGGGCATTAACAGAAAAGCCGACTTGTCGACGTCAGAGGCACAAGACGCGTCGCAAGTCGACCACCCCTGAGAGAAGTCGACAAGTCGTGTGTTTTTTTCCTCTCTCTGTGCGCATGCTTGTGTACACAGTGCAATCTCTGCCTCTGATTGACTTACGCTGACATATGTTCCTAGACTTAGCCAGTTATTGTAGTCACTTCATAAAAAGGGTGGTAATGTAGACGCGTGGAGGGGAATCTAAACACAAAACCACAACAAGACGAGAGACATGGCAACAGAGGCAGTAGGTGACAGACACACATCACACATTTGGAGATACTTCACTCTAGATCACACAAACAGCACGGTGACCTGCACAATCTGCAAGTTGGTGTGAAAGTACAATAACAGTACTGGCGTTATGCACGGCCGTCTGAAACGGCATCCACTAGATAACATGGGTGATGCTAGTACTGCAGGGAGTCGTCCAGTCCAGAGGACGCTGAGTGGTGGCCGCAGCTTAAACTGTTCCCACTTTCTGTTGTACACTTAAATTTACCAGAAAATTCAAGGCATTAGCCTTTGTTTTGTTTTGTTTAATTGTCATGTTGACTGTTAATGTTACAGAGAACTTCAATAAAAGTTGCTCATTGTTGGACGAAAGTGTTCCTCCGCTGTGTCTGTGTGGTGACGCCATCAAGCGACTTTTTCGACTCGACTTTGACTTTATTGACGGATAAGTCGATCTGAAAAAATCTGAAGTCGTTATTGCCCTAGTAGACACTGAATAATTCACAGTTACATTACACTCATTATTATTATTATAATTATTATTATAATTATTATTATTATTATTATAGCTCTTTCAATTCAATCAGGGAGAGTGTAGTTGTAGGCTTTTAACGCCTTTGACCTAGCATATAGTCTACTGTAACACCTAGTTGAAGAGACAGGCTTCTGTCTGTCCTCTTCCTATATGGAGCCACCAAGAAAGCGGAGGACTTCTGTTTCTGAATAAAAAACAATAAAAATTACATTCTTCCCTTTCCCCATACTGCACACTCAGTTCCATAAGCACTCTTACACTCCCAGTTCCATAAGCACTCTTGCATACAGTCAGTGTTGATGTACATCATGCATTTATTCATTTAATTCACTAATAATGAATAGTTCCATGCAAACACACTTTTGAGTACACTGGTGCACACAGAGTGGCATAAATAGTTTATTTTATACACAGGCACTTCATTTTTTTATACATGGAAAAGGTGCTGGCTGCTCTGGCTCATGCTTAATTGATTTGTCTGTCATATACTTATTTGCATAGCAGGTGTCACTAGTGAGCATGATTCAATGAGGCTTTGTGTAATTAACCTTTTGGTGAACCTTTGGGTTGAAAAGCCTCATTGGTTCAGGAAGCCTCATTTTGCCATCACTAATTCTGCTGCTCTGGTCACCTTAGGCAGCTCATTCCACTAATAGATACTGAATAATTCATAGTCCAGATCTAATATTCCATAGTAAGTACTTCACAATTATCAGTAACCCTTTACTGAAGGGCAGCATTTATAATGCTACACAACTGACATTAAGTCTTCATCCATCCCTCATTTCTTCATATTTTGCTTCCAAAGATCCAGACTTTCTTTTATTTGACCAAACTTGGGTTACCTAGACGCCCAACAACCAGACACACAGCAAACCATGACATCACCCCTTCGTGCCCAGAGCCATGTGCCCCTAGTACTCGGGTGATAGGCTTCTATGTGGGCGTGACCAAGACGGACCGGACGTGACAGCTTGTATCTTTAGGCACTTTGCAACCTGTCAAAGTAAAACATTTGTTCTCATATCTTTCATTTAATCTACTCAATATGCCAAAGGGATGACATAGTGTTTTTGCACCAACAAGGTGATTCAAAGCAAAATATTAAGAAATTACTTTTGCACAGTATATTGACATTCATAATATGTCAGTAGTCATAACACTTTTTGAGGTGAATTTAAGAAGTGTGAGAAAATGTCCGAAATCGCATATTGATGTTAAACTGAGCTCACTTATGTCCAGGAGATATAGGCTGGATGGAGAAGAGTCTTATTCTGTATTTTTCTTTCCTCTGCGCATGGATGACCTCAGTAGTGACACTAACATGGTTTTTCTCTTGTTCCTGCAGGTACGAAGTTCATGACATGGTGATTTTCCGCAGTGCCCTGAGCTGCTGTGTCATCTCTGGACTGCCCAACATCACTGAGTATACAGCTCCACGGTACATCTGCAAGAACCCATGCCAGAACCTACAGCTCTCCCCCAACAGCTTCCTACCCGTCTAAAGAAAGAAGCTGTGTTAATAAACCTCACTGAACAGCATCATCCCCTTCAGTGTCCACTTTTACTGGTTTAGCTTTACTGAATGGAGAAAATGGCTCTGAAATGTTATAATATGCTTGGTATTTTACATACATAATAACTTAAATTGCTTTAAACCTAAACTGACCTAAATTGATAGATAAATCATAGCTACAGTTCATAGCCTAGCTAAAAATAATTACTTAACTAAAGCTTATAGCCTAGCTAAAAATAATTACTTAACTAAAGCTTATAGCCTAGCTAAAAATAATTGCTTAACTAAAGCTCATAGCCTAGCTACAGCAAATAGCTACAATTAACAGTCTAGCTACAGCTAATAGCTACAATTAATAGTCTAGCTACAGCTAATAGCCGCAGCTGTATAATTGTTTACATTATCCCATTTCACTGCATTTCTTATTTTTCTTTGTACATATTACACAGTATGTGTGTGTGTGTGTGTGTGTGTGTGTGTGTGTGTGTGTGTGTGTGTGTGTGTGTGTGTGCATGCATGCTTGTATGTGAGTGTCTCTGTGTGTGTTAGACAATGGAAACTTCACACTGAAGAACAGGAAGTGAATGCAGCAACTGACCACTGAACCTCAATTCTCAAAATAGCTGCGCTGAGCCAATTATAGTCATCTGACCATTACCCACACAACAATGGTTACTATATGTCTGGATGGAGAAAAGGAGGCACAGGCGCAGACTTCCATCGAAAATGAGTATATTATAGCCAAAACAGAACAGAACAGAACAGAAACGGGCACAAGGGCCAGGCATGAGAAACAGAAACTAGATAAGAGGGGAACATAGACCAGGGTCAAGGTGAGGGACGACAGACAGCACAACTGAACAACTATCTAACAAGGATCTGAACAACTAATATATTAAAGTGCATGAACTGAGGACCAATGAAGAGACAGACAATCATTAACCCCTAATCTCTGTCTGGCTGGGAGTCCTGGGGGTTGGGGTGCATGAGGTAGTCTCGGTCGTAGCGTGGTTCGGGGGGTGGGTGCTAATATTAGCTGCAAACTGCCTTGTAAAGCATTGTGAAGTCCTGCATGAAGAGGTCTGTGTCTCGGCCGTGTCTCGGGCCGTGAAGTCGAGGGGTGGGGTGGGGCGGGGCACGCAGTATGAAGTTTCTCAAATTAGGTATGCGTACCACATACGCCAATTAGTACTTGCGTACCACTTACGTCAGTCCCTGTATATATACAGTACCGTGCAAAAGTTTTAGGCACCTTGGAAAATTATACTTAAAACCTTTTTACTACTGTACAGTAGTGTTAAGTTAGTGTTAAAACATTACTATTACAATAAATACAATTAACATTAGTACAGTAAAGAGAGGTTTTATGTGTGGCAAAGTGTTCTCCTAACGATTTCCAGACCTCTTTCCTCATGGAAGTCCAATATTCATTTTAGCTGCAATTTAGCTGGTTTGGCTCGTTTCACTTCATTAGATTAAATTAGGTGCTGCTTATGGAATTTTATAAATCCACACAATGACTGGAGGCAATGAGAAGAAATCTGAAACCAAACCTGTGTTCTTCTAACCAGCTCACAAAATATCAACTCCTTTTTAGAAAAAAGGAAATCTTGATACTTTTTTACTGCTTTCTTGTTCGTTTGAGTTTATTCTAATGTTATTTGTGTTTTTGCTGGCAGAAAGAAACCCATGGCTGATATAAACAGATTCAAACCATTTTCATAGGTGCCTAGGACTTTTGCACAGTACTGTATATATGTATATTTATGTATTCATTTGAAGTGACCTTGGTTTCATTTCCACTGTATCACCACCTTCACTGCTGGAGTAAGCAATGTAAATATAACAGGAATGCTTGAATCCTTGCCATTAGAGCTCCATTAGGTGAATCATATTGCCTGTATGTTGCACGGTCCAAGAATAAAAAGGATTTCCTAATGGAGAATCCCTATTAATGGTGGAATGTACTGGACGCATCTGGAAAAACTGAACTCAGAAGTTTCCATCTTCTGTGGTTCATCACTGTGAGAGACCGCACCCTTGTCCATGTTTCTTACCAGGACTTTCTGTAGACATGATACAGACACGGACAACTTCTTCAAAAACAAATATTTATCTTGAGAACCCTTTAGAGTAACAAAGTGCAATGTTTAGAGCTGTCAGAGTCCATCCAAGTGATCTGAATCATATTTACACAGCTGAATAAGCTGTGGATAGTAGTTATACAGTTTGACCATATGATTCCCCAGGAGCTCCTGCATACTGAAAATGAATGTCACCAAACCACCAGTGGGCAGATCGTTGTAGTATGCTGTGATTTTACACACTGTAGCAGGAAAGAAATAAGAGCAGAGTGTTTGGAGTTTAAGCCATGGGTTGGTTTTAGAAAAACTTTTCAAGAACAAATGTTATTATGGATCATACCACAAACACTGAGTTCTCAAGATTGTTTGTGTGGGTAGTAGTAGCCTAGTGGGTATAGGATTGTTAAAAGTGTCATGTGCATTTCATATAGCAGTCTCTGTATGAGGTCAGACCCTGTTTAGACCCCTGATGTTATGTGCAGGCTCTGAGTTCAGGAATCTAATGGCTTGTGGGAAGAAGTTGTTGGGATTCCTTGAACTCCAGTTTCTACCATTGTGTCCTTGAGCACTTAACCCTGAGTTGCTCCAGGGGGACTGCCCCTGTAACTAATGATTGTAAGTCGCTCTGGATAAGGGGGTCAGCCAAATGCATTTTTAACAAAAGAATTGGAAGTTTAAAAAAGAATTGGAAGCATAAAATTTACTTTCTTTAAAAATTAAAATAATTTTCTTAAGTAAATTTTAGGTTATTTGTCAGGTAGCAATGTTTTCGTAGCCTCTGTAATAGCCTATCGAAGTGCAAGACATAGAACATGTTATGCAGACTTTAACTGTTTTGTTTGTTTTTTTAGGAAAAATATCCATAATAAACTTAAATGAACAAAAAATAGGTGGGGTGATTGGTAGCAAATATGTCATTAATGCTGTTGTTTTGCCTGTTTTGATTACTATTGAACATTAAAATAAAATCATATTTTTGAAATTTTTGCAGCTAGCTTGTTTCACCAGCTTCCAAGCAATGCAGTGGCTAAATCAACATTAAAAGTTCAAACTTTAATTTAGCTTGTTGATATTTCAGAGTAATTTAAGAGTAGAGTTTTGGTAAGATTATGGAAAGTTCAACATTTTCCAAATTTCTGCATAATTCAGCAGTTTAGAATCATTTAGAGTGGGTTTGGTGTGAAATCGTTAATTTTAGAGAAACTTGGCATGTAAGATTTTTTACAGTGGTGGTGAATGGAACCAGGCAATGATGATGCTAAACTGTAAGTTTATTTTGCCTCACTGCCCCCTCAAGTACTCCGCTATGTGTGTTAAGAACATGCTTTAGGCCACTATTTGATCTCAACATCAACATCAAACATCAGGCAGCATATTCATTGACCAATTCATATAACAACTTTCTGTGAAGGCCAGTTCACAACAAACTAGTCTGAATAACTTTATCAAGATTACAACAATGCAAATATCATAAAGCAGAAATGTTGAAAAATCAGTGCTATCTTCAACAAATATAAAAATTAATTCTTTTACATCTCCCCAAAATGAATGTTCTGCAGTCAGCTCATCTTCACATGGGATTAAAATGCATAAAGACTGTCAGCTGGATATAGTTTCTGACAAATGGTTATGACAAGATGAGGCAAAAAAGGAAAAAAGTATGAAATCACTGAGATGATTAAGTGCCAGAGAGCTTGTACATCTGTGGTGATAGAACTTGTAATGCTCTTTGTGTGGAGAGAGAGAGATGTTAGTGCTGTGTTAATCAATGTTTATATTCAGTTTACTTTATAGACACTGTAGGAATTTCACTGCATTGTGCTTCTGATGCCTTGTTTGTACTGACTGCATTAAGAGGGCTTATTTGTGGCTCATTCCATGTGGCCAGGCTCCCGTCACATGCTCCAGCTAAGTGTCCTTCAACAGGCTGCATGCCAATATGGTGCACTGCAAAAATAGGGATGCTGTGAATTAACTTGATCCAAATGCAATTTTCACACAAATATAACATCAGCACATGCTTGTCTCTCAGTTGCCATACTATTTTTTAAGAACATAGTGTTGACATTATACCTTTTTTGTATAGAAATTAAGTGAACTGCATTTCAGATTCTTCACATTATTTTCTTTCAGTGAGCTGAACTCCTAAAGAATAGCTCTCCTCCTATAAGTGTCCCCTATAAACCACTGGGAAGCAACTACTGGGTAACAAAAAAAGTGAATATGAAGGAGCAAAACTCAGACCGAGTGCCAGACAGCACTAAGTTTTCAGTTTGCGTGTTACTCCAAGAATGCAAACACATTGTGCTTAAGCAGATGAAGACTTCAAGCTGCTCTGTGAAGTCAGTGAAGAACATGGCCTGGAACACCTTGATGCATAAAATTTTGTTCAGAGTTGTGCTCATGATTATCTATGGTACAGTTAAGCTATAGTTGTTTTACTTTCTCTGCTAATAAGTATATTTTGAAATGATCTCAAATTTACTGTAAAAATCTAACCTTTCTCATTTTGATGGTGACATCATTTTGAGGTTGTCAGATTTTTTCTAGATGTTTTTGCTTGTTTTTTTTTTTATCCAGCAAAAATGTCCACAGGCAGATAATTTTAGGCATTGAAAGAAATGATGCAAATATCATAATACAGATATAATACATACAGTACGTGTATGTACAATATATGGGGCCTCCATAGTTCTCCATAGTTTGTCCAGTACATCTCATAGACGTTTGATCGAACTGAGAATTTGGGAGCCAAGACAACACCCAAAACGAATTTTGTGTCTTGGTTCTGTGTACTACACACTGTGGACTGCAACAATGTGTCAAAGTGACATCCTTATGAATGCCAGGATGCAAGGTATCCAAACAGAAGATGGCCCAGAGAATCACTCTGCCTCTGACAGCTTGCCTTATTCCCACAGTGCATCCTGATGCCATCTCTTCTCCAGGTAAAAGATACACCGAAATGTCCACATGATGTTAAAGGAAATGTGATTCATCAGACCAGTTCACATTTTGGACCCTTTCTGATGCTCACATGCACATTGTAAGTGTTTTGAGAAAGAGAGAGTTAGAGAGAGGGAGAGACCATGTGAGGCATCAGTGTCTGTCGTGTTAACTCATTGAGGAGTGGCTCAGTAAAGCACTCCACTTAGACAGGACGGAGGACGTTAGTATTGTCTAGAGGTTCTGGGTGCGAGTCTCTCCCTCCTGCGACCAATCGCTGGCCTGGGTGAGTTAATAATCTTTTACATAATTTTGCACTATTTTTGGATCCACATTATAATAATGTTTTCATTAGACTGAATGAGCTAACATAACAGTGTACAGCCATATAGAAAGGTAACACATTGATGGTACATTGCAATATATCAATCTAACATTTTATTTAATATTCAAATCAGCAAAATGGTCAATCAGTTTGAGAGATATCTGAAATATACAAAGCCAAAGTTAATATTTGAGAATATGGAACATGAAAATGTTGAATATGAATATACTGATATTTAGGAGTAAATAATATTTCCAAAGATGGAGATCAGTGGAAGTGATTTTTTCTCATGTAAAATGTCTGATTACTTTTATCGTTTATCATTTTTAGACGAAAAGATATTGTATTTTAGAAGTTACTGTCAGTCCTGTTTCCTCCTTTGCTTAGTGAGAACAGTTTGAAAACAGCCACTGTGAAATAAAGTCTTTATAAATAAAATATAAAACTAACAGAATTGTTTCTGAATGAAAATCAAGGTTGGTCAGTTTAGGTGAGGTTGGGGATTTTTCTTCTTCAAAATGAGGATTTTTTTAGTCATCTATCCACATTAGCAGTACTGGATCCTTTGACAGATTTTTCTCTGCCCATATTCACAACCTATGTCTGTAGCAAGTTGACACTGGTAGCGCAATATTACTATATTACTATTTATAGTGTTTAGGTACATATAAAGAGCCATTATGTGAATGTAGATGTGGTCTTAATGAAGTCCAGTTTGTATTTAGACATTTGGCTAATTCTCTTATGCTTTTAACCAGAATACCTTCAAAGCTATGATACACAGGTTGGCAAATATAGCATCAGGAGCCTTGCCAAGGGGCAGACATAGATGCATGTGCCAGAATCGCAGGACAAGATTTATTAACAAAATAGAACAAGTGGGAAAATAGGGGTGAAATCAGGTACTCCCAGGCTCGTTCTCACTTTAAAGTCTCCCCAAAGGTAAAAGGTTGATCACTGGGAAGAATAAAAATGAAATACTTAGAACTTCATGGGGTACACAAAGGGCGTGATCGGAACAAAGAGTGTAGTCAGAAGCACTAGATAATACTGTCACAGGGTCGAGCATGAGCCTGTCAAACAAAATAGAGCCATGGTGAAACAAAACAGAGCCATGCAAATACACATAAATGCTCATTGGATGAGGGAGGGCTGGTGTTTAATGGGGAGAAACTGAACAAGAAAAAGGTGGAGGAAATCATTAACTGAAATAAGGAGTACTTAACTAAAATAACATGGTTTAAGATGAGGATGACAAAGCGCATGGTTAGGTAAACAAAGAGCAGGGTAAAGCAAAGTGGTGACATAAACAGAGGCAACAAACACACATCGTTGGGAAAACACTGTGGCACTGGAAAAGTACTACTTCTGAAGCATCTACCTCTACCATTAACTGTTTTGGTAGCGAATGGCTCCCGAGCTTCGGTGCTTATAGGGTTTTAGGTTTGCATCAGAGCAAGCAAAACTAATCCTTAATGAAGTTGGTGAACCCCATGAACCTCTGCATCTCCTTCACCGTATGAGGCTTTCAGACACAGTGGAAGCCTTTGCTTCATCACTTTTGACCCCCTGTGGACCTGTGGATCTCCTTTATGTGGACCTTGTGCTTATCAGTCTTCATGTACAACCTGTATTTGAGCAAGTGGACAAGATCTCTGCACACATGTTGTTCATGCTCCTTGAAGGATTGGAAGTAGATCAGGATTTGTCAATGAACATGATCATGAAATGATTTATCATGCCATGTAGCAAATGATTAACAAAGGCTTGGAACACAGACAGAGCATTGACCTGCCCATAAGGCTTTACATTGAAATGACAAAGTCTACAGATGGTGCTAAAGGCAGTCTTCCATTAGTCACCTGAATATATAGTTTGTATGCGCTCCGCAGGTTAAGCTTGGTGCAAACATTTGACCTATGGATCTGGGAGGATGAACTGAAGTGGGTGAGGATACTTCACTGTGACCACATTGAGCCCCTGGTAATTGATGCATGGCTATATTCTACAGTCTTTCTTTTGCATTAAGAAGAAGCTGGTGGGGGCAGAAGACTGGTACTGGCTAATGAACCCCTGCTGGAGTACCTCAGACACTTAGTCCTCCATTGCCTGAGTTTCAGGTTCAGACAATGAGTAGATACACAACTGATACACACAAGTGGCTCCAGGCAAGAGCTCAATAGCACAGTCCCAGCTCCGGGAAAGGAGACTGGTTACAGAAATAGCACTAAATACTTCTTTGAAGGAGGTATATGTTTACAGGTAGGTGCGCCAGAGGGCTTTCAATGGAATTGGCAAGGTATGTGATACACTGGGGTGATCAGAAATGGAATCATGAAGGAACCAGGACTCCAAGAATGGTGTTAGTGCTCAAGTTAATAACAGAGAAAAGTTGTCAGTGTGAGTGGGGGTATTTCTAAGTGTTAGGGGATGGTGGCATGGTGAAAACTGACTGATTACTAAGCTTTCTAGGGCATGAACAGGGTTGGGCAGGGCGTGAACAGTATAATAGAGGGAGGACACCAAGGACTGGGAAATAAAATTGCCAACTGACCTAGAATCTAGAAGGGCAGACACAGAGACATTACAGTTAGTGGCACACAGTGACTCAAGAATCACAAAGTGGTCAATAGAATGACTTGGTTCAACAACCTGCTAAGTGTCTTTGTGGAGGAGGCATTGCATACACCAGTGTTCTTCCCCTCTGTAGTGAATGCCTGGTCCATCTTGCTGTCTGCAGCAGTGTTCCTTTGCCAACAGATGGGTAGCTCCCAACTGCACTGGTTTGAGTATGGCTTGTCCTTTTGGATATCTGGATGTAGGCCCTTGCATTAAATGCTTAAGAGCACGAGTTTGTTCCTGTTATGCTCGGCTGCTAGAATGTGAAACATGATCGAATAGCTCAGGCAAAGAAAGCAGTTGCTCATTGACTGCCCCTGATCAGAATGGTCAAATACTGTCTGAAAACAGCAACTAAAAGTGGGGTAAGATGAAGCTTTGGGACTCCCACCTCCAGACGGCTACAGACTAATCATGAGCCTTTCCCATGAGTTCCTCAATCACCACGGAAACTTTCTGTGCGTCGATGAGCCATGGGCACTGTGTGAAGTACAGTTTGAAAGAGTGAAATCCTGCTGGACCCCCTGCATACTATTCTGGGAAGGAAGAATGATGAGAAGCCAGTTGCAAGGGGCATGGCAGAGGTAGTGGTGGTGAAGGTGCAGGTGCTGAAGCAGGCAGGGTTTTGGCAGGCTGATCAAAATAAAGTCAGGAAGGCAAAACAATATGGCAAGGTAAACAGGGACGACAATAATAAGAAACATGAATAAGAAAACAAAAGACAACAAAACACAAGGTGGGGCAGTAACATGGACAGATGAACATGAAAACATTGACAGAAAAAAATGGCTCAGTAGACTGGGGACTGAGAAAGCGTAACTGTAACCATAACCTCAACAAATCCTAATTCTCACCACAACCCTGGCCCTTACCATAGGCCTAAACCTAATCAGCTGAGTCACCTGAGATGTTTGTTAGCAGTTTGAGCATTTGTATATAACCTGTCATGGAACATGCAATAAAATGTGACTAACAGTTCTCATGATTTTACCTTTCTGGTCTTGCATTCCAGGGCAGTAGGATCGGTTTGAAAGATGAGGGGGATTCATGGATTACTTGCTTTTTTCATCATCTCATCATACTTCCTTGTCTGTCATGGCCAGAAAGTTGGTAGGAAAACGTGTCCCTAATGTTAATTGTGTATGGAAACATCTGTACTCAGAAGTCGCAATGCCTTGATGAGCTCTATTACAGAATAAAATATATTTGGGCAAAAAAAGACAAGCCTCTTTGCACCTGACTTGTTTCAAGATTGTTTCCTGACTAGGTTTTAGATGGGTTAAAGGTATGTCTAGTTAATCAGAAAAATATGAGTTTACATGGATAGAATTGTTTTAATAATGCTACATTATTTTCATGATGTGAATTATCAATAAATATTACTAATAATACTTTTATTAAAGAGTGTCCGATAAATATTTTGTACCTTATATGTTCCCTGAACAAAAAGCATGAAATTAGTTTATTAAAAAGCTGACTATGGTGATGTAGATACTACACTGCATGCATCTCAGGTGCATTTACATTTTTAAGAGGATAATCATTATCTAGATGTAGTCCTGACACTCAACACACATAAAACAGCCAGGTGTAAATGGGATTTTTGTCATTTTGTACGTATCATGGGTCGTCCCCTTCTCCAGGCACGCAGGGCAGGCACACCATTTGAAGTCGAAGTGTTTCATCTCTTTATTTTTTAATAAACTCAAAAAACCAAAACTGGCATGTGGGCCAAACTCAATAACTCTTGTTTCTTTAAAAAGGAGACTGGAGCAAGCAAAACAAAAGTGAATGGTTGACCGACAACGCAGGTCGGTCACACACAACAGAAATGCTAAACCCCAAACCCCCACAAACCAATCACAACACCGAAACACTTAACTAAAGTGTTTTTTTTTCGGCTACCTCCCAACTGACCTGTCTATCCCCCCAATGTATATGTATGGTCGGAGGGGCTCAAACAATTTCCTTCGGGATGAATAAAGTATTCTTGATTGATTCTTGATTGATTCCTAAAACCACACCCAACTGTAACTAATACAAAAACCTGAAAACCAATAACCGTACATAAAAAAATGTTCCCCAAACAAACCCCAAAACCAAAAACAGAAAAAAGGACGGCCTCTAGTGGCCACCCACTGTTACTGTCCCCAGCCCTGACTGTGCGGGTACAAATGTGCTTTTAACCTACATAAATGAACCTGTGTGAATTTAAACTGAAAGATTAACTACATTTATATAGCATGATTTATTCACATGCAATCACTTAACATGTTTGTATCAGTCCTACTTGTTTCAGTGTATTAGTAAAATACAGCATCATTTGTTATGACTGTCAATCCTTTTAAATCAGCTACTCTCTCTTTTTCAGTTTGCACACAGGAAGCCATGGCTGATATTGTTTTTTTAGTGGATGGCTCAGCCAGCATCGGCCTAAAGAACTTCCAACAGATCAGGGATTTCCTCTCCTCATTAGTGTCAAACTTTGACATCGCTCCTTATAAAGTCAGGATAGGCATGGTCCAGTATAGTGACACACCCCGTACTGAGTTTTCCCTCAACACTTATGAGGATAAGCAGGAGATTCTCGACTACATTAAACGGTTGCCATATAAAACTGGGGGCACCAACACTGGCCTTGGGCTTGAATTCTTGCTGAAAAACCACTTTGTTGAAGAAGCAGGAAGTCGTGCGAAACAACGTGTGCCACAGATTGCAGTAGTCATCACAGATGGAAACTCACAGGATGAGGTTGGGCAATATGCTCAGGAGCTGAGGCAGAAAGGAATCAAAATATATGCCATCGGGATCAAAGATGCAGATGAGAAGTTGCTAAAGGAGATTGCTACCCAGCCATATGATCAGCATGTGTACAGTGTGTCTGACTTTGCAGCCCTGCAGGGCATCTCGCAAAATGTCATTCATGAGCTGTGCACCACAGTGGAGAGGGAGGGAGAGATCAGCTTGCTGCCACAAGGTAATGGCAGTCTTTTGAAATTGGGTGAGATGAAAGTTTTCTGATGCTCATTGTATGGTTTTGTAGCAGTGCTTTCCAACTCTGGTCCAACTCTGGTCCAACTCTGTCATTAAGTTTTGTGTTTTCCCTGCTGAAACATGCTTGATTCATCTAATCAGCTAATCACAAAGCCCCTCTTGAGTTGAAATGCATGACTGAGAACAGGAAAACAATGCCAGGGTAGGAAGCTCAGAATTGGGAACCACTGTCTAGAAGAACATACACAGACTTGATTTACAACTTCACTATGTAATTTTGACAGTTGCCAAATTATTCCTTCCAGAATGCCGTGGGGTTGCTTCAGCAGATATTGTACTGCTTGTGGATTCATCGAACGCAATTGGGGACACCAAGTTTGCAGAAATAAAGCGTTTCCTTCATGCATTTGTAGAGAAACTTGACATACAGGCAGACAAGGTGAGAGTTGGACTTGCTCAGTACAGTGATAGACCTTATCAGGAATTCCTGTTGGGAGAGTATGCAGACAAAGCAGATTTGTTAGAGAAGCTGGACAACATCACATACCGTCAAGGCAGTGCAAACACCGGGCTTGCTTTGGACTTCATACGAGAGACGTACTTCAGCCAAGCCAGAAAAAATGTCCCACATCTTGCAATAGTGATCACCGATGGAGTGTCAAGAGATGCTGTGGAGGAACCTGCACAGAAACTCAGAATGCAAGGAGTCATCACTTTTGTAGTTAAAACTGGAAAGGCCAATCTTATGCAGCTTCATTCCATTGCTAATAGTCCCCAGGAAGAATTCCTTTTTAGTACCGATAGTTACCAAAAGCTGCAGGAACTGGCTGAGATTCTGCACAGAAAAGTTTGCATTGCTGTTGATGATCAGTTGCGAGGTAAGCAAAAGATCCTTTATGGTTCATTCCATTGTTATGGCAGGATTAGCTTAACAAGGGTAACCTAGTGCAAAATGAGAGACTAGAAAGACAAGTTCTTTACATTAAGATAACACCTGTAACACATGGTGCATTGGAAATAGCTTATGATTACATAATAAAACAGCATCACTTGGTAGAAAATTTATAAATTTAGGGTAGAGCTTCACTTGGTCTGTTCAAATGGAAAGCTGCTCTTTTGACTCTTTACTAATAATAACTCTAACATTCTTGTATCTTTCCATTATAGCCTTTTCCTTGAAGTTTGCAGATGTCTTTTTCCTGGTTGATAGTACAGCATCTAGACCAGAGTCTCAACAAATTAGAACTTTCCTAACGCGGCTGGTCAACCAGCTCAATGTAGGGAGGAATACTAACCGTGTTGGACTAGCACAATTTAGCGAGAATGTTGAAGAGGAATTTCTTTTCAACACCAACAAGACTAAAAATGAAATTGTGGCAACCATCCGTAATCTGCAACTAAAGCCTAAAGGGCTGCGCAGAATTGGAAATGCCATTGAACATGCTCGCAAGCACTTCTTCAAAACTGAAGTTGGCAGTCGCATCACCAAGGGCTTCAAGCAGTTCCTACTGGTGGCAACTGCAGGCAAGTCAGATGATGGGGTCCTTCGCCCAGCTCGTACGCTTAAAAATGAGGCAGTGAACTTGATCACTGTTGGTGTGGGTCGACCAGAAATGGATGACCTTGAGGACATCTCCAGTCCCACAATGAGCTACAAGTTAGATTCCAGAACCCTCCCACAGATGCCACAGAAAATCAAGACTGTAGTTGAATCACAGGAGTGGCTCAATATCACAGAAGGTAAATGTCTTCTTTTCTATGTACAGTACTGTCTAGAACCTTTTTCTGCCATGAAGAATACAGATGTTATGCATGCACCAGAATAACATTTTGTCAATAATAGTGACACAAAGGCTTCAAGTGTTTTTGATCATTGCCACAAAAGAATCACGTTTGATTACCTAAAGTACCTGACCGAAGAAAGATTTAATAGAGGGAAGAACCTTTTAAAGCTACAAAGAACCTTCACAGCAAGTTCTACACCAATCCAAACCATTCTTTGATGGCATCCTTTATTTTTTTGGTGTAAAGGAGTAAATGTATTTTACTTACATTTAAACTATGTGTGTTTTTGCAGACTGTAGGTCCGCTGAGATAGCAGATATTGTGTTCATTGTTGATGAATCTGGCAACATGGGGGCTGAAAACTTTCAGCTTGTACGTAACTTCCTCACAAACACCATTTCGGGTCTTGAAGTGGGCATGGACAAAGTGAGAATAGCCATCATCCACTACAGTGATGTCCCCAGGGCCGATGTTTATCTCAATACTTTCAGTGACAAGAGTGAAATCTTGCAGTATGTTAAGACACTGTCCTATGGCAGAGGGAAAACATACACTGGAGCTGCTCTAAAATTTGCCAAGGACCAGGTTTTTACCAAGAAAAGAGGAAGTCGGGGCGATGAACATGTTCAACAGATAGCAGTGGTCATCACTGATGGAAAGTCCTCCGATGACTTCAGCGGTCCAGCAGCAGAGTTGCGCCGTTCGGGCATCAAGGTTTTTGCCCTGGGGATTAAAAACATCAATGTTGATGATCTAAAGGAGATTGCATCCTATCCACCCAGGAAATTTGTGTTCAATGTGGAGAGTTTCACTAAACTCAATGCACTGTCAAGCATGCTAACAAAGAGCCTTTGTGGGGATATTAGAGATGTTTTTATACCTCTGTTGAAAAATATTACTCTTCAAAAAGGTATGTAACACACATTCTGAGCTACTTCAATATTCTGCACATTACATGAGTGCAATCAAGTTATAAAAAAGATATGTAAAGGAATTGTAATTGCTACTGCTACAAAATTCTATACAAACTCTAAAAGAATGAAATTTTGAGACCCTTCTCTTTGCTGAATTCCAGGCTGCAAGTTCACTGCTGAAGCTGACATCTACTTCCTCCTGGATGAATCAGGGAGCATCACCTATGATGACTTTGATGACATGAAAGCTTTCATTTTAGAGTTCCTTCATATGTTTCAGATTGGACCTGACAAAGTGCGCATTGGTGTGGTGAAGTTTGCAGACCGTGCAACCATTGTATTCCGCTTGAATACTTATGATACAAAACCAGCTGTGGAAAAAGCTGTGAAAGACCTCTTCATGGAGGGAGGAGGCACCAGGACCGATTTGGGACTGTATGCAATGATCCCTCTTTTCAAGCAGGCCGAGCAAACACGCAAAGATAAGGTTCGGGAATTGCTGATTGTGATCACAGATGGCAAATCTGAGCCAGTTGGTACACCAGTGAAAGTTCCAGCTGAAGAACTGAGGAAGCAGAACGTCACTATCTATGCTGTTGGAGTGAAGGACGCAGACAAGGCTGAGCTGGAAGATATGTCTGGCAGCCCTAAAAGGACTTTTTATGTCAAAAACTATGATGCCCTTAATATGATCAAAACCAAAATCCTCAAAGAAATTTGTTCATTTGAAGGTAGGTGTTCAGTAAGTATTTTGCCATGCTTTGTTGCTTGGATATAATATGTTAGCAGTCCGGTTTTAGTGTTAGTCTTAATTATTGATAAGTGAAACATGCAAACAGAGTGTAGGTGTATAATTATAGGATTTCCTTGACTTTTTCCTTATATTTTCCAGTTTGCAACGACCTTTTGGCAGATGTTGTCTTCCTGATCGATGGTGCCGATGCAGTAGACTCTGCGGATTTTCAAAAAATGAAGGAGTTAATAGAATTTGCTATAGAAAAACTTCCCATTCGAGAAAACAGGGTGCGGCTTTCAGTAATTCAGTACAGCACAGACATGAAAGTGGAATTCGCTTTGAATGCCTTTTATGATAAAGACAGGCTACAGAAAGAACTAACATTCTTAAAGCAGCTCAAAGGCAAAACATACACAGGCAAAGCACTTACAGAAGTATCACAAGCTTTTGAGGAGTCCAGTGGGGGACGCACTAAAGTCTTGCAGTTCCTGGTAGTTGTTACTGATAGTTTGTCTAAAGATGATGTGGCACTCCCTGCTAGGGCTCTTAGAGAGAAAAACATCAACATCTATGCTGTTGGAATGGGGCATGCTAGCAGATCAGAGCTGCTTTCTATCTCTGGATCCTATGAGAGTGTGTACATGGAAAACAACTTCGGTTCCATCCCAGCATTAGGCACTGATATCGTCTTCAAGATCTGCAATACTGGTAAGTCATCCAGTCCACAGCAGATTAGGTAACATTTTCACTTTTCACTTCAGTTGAAATGATCACTAATACACCAAAGGTAGTATATAATTACCTATTCAGATCATTCTTACACTAGGATTAAATACAAGAATAGCTGTTGTCAGCTGTTGCTATTTGTGAAATTATTGATCTTATCCTAATACAGTAAAAATATATTAAGCCACAATGAAAGAGCAAATTAATGAGCAATGTAAATAAGTTACTATAGACCAGTGTTTCCCAGCCATAGTCCTGGGGATGCCTGTACATTTGAGTGTTTTCCAACACATTTGGTGTTGTTAATCCATTATTTGGATCAAATGTGTCGGATCAAACACTCCAATGTACAGGGCAGCACACCTCCAGGACCATGGTTGGGAATCACTTGTCTATAGTAATTTGACATATTTACATTGCTCATTAATTTCAATTTAAATTAATGTTCTGTGTGCCTTAAAGCAGAGAAAGCACAAAAATGTGAAGAAGAGTTCATTCAGGACCAGTGTATGGAAATGTTTTTCTAGATGTCTGACACCTTCAGTGTATTTTGAATTTCTTGGTGCTGTGGAAAACATTTCACACATTTTTACAAACGCTTCTTACTGTTCTTCAGAGTGCAAGAGACCTGAGCTAGTAGACATAATCTTCCTAGTGGATGGAGCTGGTAACATTGACAAAGAAACATTCCAGGGTATCAAAACCTTCATGGAGACTGTTGTGACCAAGACAGAAGTGGGAGAAAAACGAGTACGCTTTGGTGTCATCGTGTATGCTGACCGACCTCAATCTGAGTTTACCTTGAACCAGTACTACAGCAAAGATGAGGTCCTGAAGGTCATCTCAGAGTTGCACTCCCTTGGAGGAATCAGAAACACAGCCCAGTCTCTGAAGTATGCACTCTCCTACTTCTCTGCTGCCCATGGAGGACGACGTGCCCAACACGTTCCCCAAGTTTTGTTTCTCATCACAGATGGCCCAGTTGCTGACTCCTATGGTCTAACAGCTTGGCCTGGAGATCTTGCAAGTTCAGAGGTCAACATGTTTGCTATTGGTGTGGGAGGGGCTCGTGAGGCTGAGCTCAGGAGAATTGCAGGAAATGACCAAAGAGCTTTCTATGCGGCCAACTACCAAGCCTTAGAAACACTGTGTAAACCTATCACTCAGCAACTCTGCAATCTGACAAAACCAGGTAAAACTCTTTAGAGCATTTTCCCTGGATATTTCTCATTCTGAGTCTTTTGTTAAACTGCAATTGTGAATCACTGTTAGAATTTTTTCTCTAGGATTAGGTATAATTGCTGCAAGTATTTTCTATCAATGTGTGTTAATCAAGGTGTTAACCATTTTTTCTGTTTAGTGTGTGAAAAGGAGGTGGCAGACCTAGTCATTTTGATTGATGGATCAGAATCAATTGGTTCAGTGGACTGGGAAATTCTAAAGAAGTCTATGATCTATCTTGTCAAAAAACTGGAAATTGCACCAGATCGATGGCGAATTAGTGTGGCTCAATTCAGTGATACAGTCCTAGATCACTTCTACCTGAACAAATATAGCAATTTAGCAGGAGTGGAACAGGGGATACAAGACATTTCCCAAAGGAAGCAAGACACAAACACCTGGACAGCCTTGAGGTCCTTGCAAGACTACTTTAAACCAGAGCATGGATGCAGGATAAAGGATGGAATATCGCAGAATTTGCTGGTAATTACAAATGGCAAAGCTAACGACAAGGAGGATCTGGGCATTCTAGCAGAATTCAGAGCTAAGAACATTGAAACATTTGCCATTGGAATTGGAAAAGATATAAACCCCCATCAGCTACTCAAAATAGCAGGCTCAAAAGAACGTGTCTTCTTTGAGAGCTTTGAGAGTCTTCCACTGAAGAAGACCACAATGAAAGTTCTCCAAGCCATTTGCACTCCAGATGTAGTTGCTGATCCACAGGGTGAGTTTTCAAGTTTCTATTATAAAAATGTCCAATTCTACAGTTTACATAGTACTAAACCACTAAAACATTTAGCTGGTGTGTTTAACAGTCTTCAGGAGATAACAGTGGCCACTGTGTGAAGATTATATTTTATTGAAAATTTTGTTTATAAGTTACTGAATTAAGAATGCATCCGCGGGATAAACAATAAAACGTGCAGCAGTTTTCAGTCTTCATGGTGCAAAAACGTACCTAATTTGAGTAACTTCATACTGGATCTCTACCACTTAGGTAAGGAAAACCTTAAAAAGAAAAATAATAATTATGTTTTAAAATAATTAAAAGTGTGTACTATATGGGGGCTAAACATTTTAGACAATCCGGTTTTTGATTAACATGAAGCTGGCAAAGAGGATGACATAGATAATGAGGTTTAGGGGCACCGGAGGCATTTTTAATGTTGTGGGGGATGCAACGAATGATTTTGAAAAATGCTATAGTGCTATAATTGTTTGTGGAAACCCCCGCAAATTCGCAGAAACCACAAATATGCTCCCCCAATTTTTTTATTTGCTTTTTTTCATGGCAATATATAATTTTTCATGCATTATAGTGCTAAATTATTAAGAAAAATATAATTTACTAATTTTGTAACATACTGTGGAGAAACCATAAAACAAACATATGTTGGCTGCTGCCCTGTGACTCATTTCTGGCAGATGCAGTCCAGCATTCCTGCATCAGTACAGTTTCCCGCATGGATCTCGAGTGTTTCAGTGTTCTCGTGTTTTTTGTTTTGTTCTTCTTAAAGCCCTTTTTTTACTGTAAATTAAATTAAATTATCACTGTATTTACCCTGCTTGTACCAAAGAAAACGACAGCGCATACCAAAGAAAACGACAGTGCAATCGATAGAACGCGTTTGCATGTGTTACAGTACAGTCTATACAGAGGTAACTTCAGTATTTTACATTCCAGCACTCCGGAATACAGCAGTTCAGTGTAAACTATACATTATGAATACGGGTTTACTTTTACATTTTCTTTAAGGGTTATGTATTAAGCTGAGTTTAAAATGAAATTAAAATGTTTTGGATACATATTTGGGGGCATATTTAGCATTTAGACCATAAAATAGGTATTTCAGGCATTTTGCAGATGCTCTTGGAACGTATCCAATGCGAATTTATATAAAATAAAATGGTTCCAGCTCCCATGGTGAGGTTTTTGGTGCATACCAATTCATTCATGCACAGTAGGTACTCAATAGAGTACTAGAACAAAAAAAATATGTCAACCCCTGGATATAGGGCCTTTAATTAGTATATTAGTATGACATTTATATTATGTATGACAGTATTCCAAGGATGACCTCTTTTAGGATTACCTTCAATATATGCATATTTAATACTATCTAAATACTATCTAAAACTATTTCATGAATATTTCTGAGTGACCCATTGATTCTAACCATTTTTTCCTTTTCAATTAGGTTGCACTATTGACATTGGCATTGGGTTCGATGTATCCCAAAGAACTAGCTCACAGCCTTTGCTAGGACCACATATGGAATCCCTTGTTGCTGCAGCTATCCATCAATTGTCTATGATTGGGAGGCTTTGCTGTCTCACTGCAGACAAAATTGAAACTAAGATTGGCTTCCGACTTGTTTCGGGACTAGATGGGAAAGTTATAGATGACTTTAACTTTGAAAAGTATAATGAGAATGTGGTCAGGAAGGTGCTGGAATTACGGCCCACAACTCCCACAGCCTTCAACGCGTTTCTGTTGAACTCCTTCAGACAGAAATTCAGTTCTTCTCAAGCTGGAGTGAAGGTGAGGCAGTGTTATGAATCTCTCAGATAAAATGTGGGTTCACTGAACAATTGGTTAGAAGAGTTCTTCAGGAAAATGTTCTTGGTGATATCCCACATGAGTTCACAAGCTTGCTGGGGCATATACAAATAAAAGTAATAGGATATGCAGTGGTCAGACAACTCAGGGACCACACAGAAAGTAATCTGTGGTTTCCCTGATGAAACACAACTCAGCTATAAACAAATGGTTTGTTGTGTATCTGTTTCCTCTCTAGGTAATGATTCTCTTCACTGATGGATTTGATGATACATTGGATCATCTAAAAGAGAGTTCAGAGAGCCTCCATCAGAGTGGTATGATGACTTACTTTCGCAATGTCAGCTATCAAAAGAGGACCTAGATAGTGGGTGGGAACTGGTGATAACCCAATGAAAAATGATCGCAAATTATCTAACGGCATGTTTGAATACATATGAGTGCATCATGCTCATTTGAACATTTGGTCAGTGTACCGTAAATGCCTCTGGATATATGTGTGAGTGTAAATTCTATTGATTGTGAAAATCAATGGAGGTTTTTGAATGACTTTCATTTAGTTCAGAATGACACCAAATGGATGGATCATCTCAAATCTTCCTTAAATCGATTTGAGCCACTGAATTTATATTATACATGAAGCTATAGAGAGTGGGTAGTGGGCTCAGTGGGTAGGATACTTCCTTCCAGCATGCCACCACTGGGTTCCTGAGCAAACCCTTAACCCCAAGTCGGTCCCGGGAGACTGTCCCCTGTAGTTAGGGAATGGAAGTCGCTTTGGATAAAAGCGTCTGCTAAATGCTGTAAATGTAAATCTATGTTCGGTTTAGTGCCCGCTTATAACCTTGCCTTTTGTGACTGGCGTGACTGGCCCTCGAGCCTTTTCAGTTCCTTTTGTTTTCTTTAATAAAGTCATGGAAGTCTTTGTTGTGCCTCTTACCTTTCTCCCGGACGTGACTCCCCCGTGATACTGGTAGATTATTGGAATTCATAAAAGATCGAAAGTTTTGTTAAAAACAAAATCTGTGGTGTCTTGGGTGCATTTTGCAATAATGGCTGGCTGTCTAAAACATACACGCATAATTAAGCAGCCAAGTTGCCGATCAACAGCACAACACAGTTGCTCATCAGGACTGTTGATTCTGCAGTGATGATATTGTCAGATTGTCCAAACTCATTTCTCTTTAGGCCAGTTTTACCTGTGGTGACCACAAATGCAGGATTCCTAGCCTGGTCTGCTGTCTGGTATGAGATGCTGGTTGTCTGTGGTTATTGAGCTGGCTATGGCTGCTGGATGTAGGCTGACCGCACTTGCTTTCTGAGGGATATGCCCTGCTTTTCCACAGCCTTTTGTGTGAACGTTCATGCTCCACAAATGCATCCTTTTGTTTCAAAGTCAGACAAACTTAATAGGACATCCCATTCCATCGCATAGCTTTGGTTAAATGTCAATTAGTGGAACACATTTCTTGTGGTTAGAAAACATTTTATCTAGACGTACTGCATTGTGCTGCATAATATCACCAACAAATCGGCCAGCTTCATATAAAACCTTGTTCTGGGGGAGAGAGAGAGAGAGGGGCAGCTCATGTATACTAAACTCCAACATGAACCAAATAACAAGTCAGCGACTCCTTGTAGTCCTTTAACATCAGTTTCCACATTTTAAGTTGGTCTTCCAGTGTGACATCTGCTGTCCATTTGACTTCTGTTGTAACAACTATTATTCTTAATGGGTCCGTATCCTGCAGTTGATTATAAATAATTAATAAACCCTTCATAAGGGTAATTTTATGAAGCAAAACAAATTCCATATTGGCTACGTGAGGCAACAGACAGGCCAAGTTTCATGTGGATTGGTGAAGCCTAAGAATATGATAATATCGACCCAAAATCGATGGGAAAAAAATTGAAAACGAAAAACAAACTGAAGAAAATTAGAATCAATTAGAATCAGTAAACTTTATTGATCCTGGAGGAAATTGCATATACACAGACACACAGAAACATGAAGACAAGAAAAATATGAAATATAAAGTCTAATAAATGCAATAAAAACTGCAGCAAAATACTCAATATGAAATACACACAATGCTGGGTATGCATTGTGTGTATTTCACAATGCTATATACAAAAATGCTGGGTATAAATACTATAGATAAGTAACTTATGGTTAAATAAATACTAAGTAACTTACAGTTTAAAAAACTTTGACAAACTGATACAACACAGGGGTTGAAAAACACTGGCACAGTTTATGTGTAGCTCAATTACATGACAAAAATAATAATACTTGATTTACTAGTCTGGCATTTTACATTCATGCAAAAATAATATTGTTTGAAGTTATTAAAGTAAAGTGGCCCCTTATAGTTATGCATGAACACACTACAGCGCACAGTGTGAAATTCTTTCTCTGCATTTAACCCATTCGACAGCCACCAATGAGGGGCACAGTGTGTGGGGACAGCACCTTGCGCAAGGATACCTCAGTGGTGCCACTAGCTGTCTTGAAATTCGAACCCACAACCTTACCTTAACCTTCCCTAACCGCTAGGCCACCAACTGCTCCAAAGTTTGGATAACATATTTAGATGACGTGCTCCAGTAAATTGTTTTTTTTTTGTTTTTTTTTGTGTGTGTGT
>JBBJLS010000134.1:8202861-8217509 GCA_037577275.1 Bryconaethiops microstoma | reverse complement strand
GGGGGGGTTGCCAGTTTTCTATTGGGCTTCTCCAACCTCACAACTGCGAGAACATTCGTGAGCAGGGCATTGCTAGATTCATCAGTTTCCTAGTTTTTGTGTTAAATAATACAGGCTCACTACTTGAAACGTCCCAGAACGTTAAACTATCAGCTTTGTCAGGTCTTTGTTAACGTGCTACTACCATTAAAACACCAGACCTTGCCAAATAGTGAGCCTGCACCAATATATGACAACTGTTATAACATGTTTATAACTGCTTATTAATGTTTTATAAACTGTCTACAGCCTAATTAACAACTTGATTATAAATAATTCATAAACCCTTCATAAGGCTAATCGTATTGTAAAGTGGCACTAAAAAATGTATATTTAAATAGAAAATAATGTACAATAAAAGCATTTTTACTAGTGATCCTAGACTGTATGTTCCACAGTATCAACATTCTTTCTTGTTCTGGAACAATAGGGAAGCTTGAAAACTTCATATTTTTCATTGTATACATTCCCAGATTGGTCACATTAAGTCACAAGTGTGTCTACAGTGTGCTGGTCAGATGACTGACCCAACAAGTGGACTACACTGGAGAGGCTCAGTCGTTTGTCATCATTATATGCTCTGAATTTTAATTATGTTCACCAGAGCATGACATTCTGATACAGCATTAATTTTCAAAAAAAAAAAAAATTGAAATATTCCCCCATTCTCACAGCAAAGCGAAATATGAAGCTGTCACAAATGAGTCCCCTCTTCCCTACCCGGGGTGAAATTAACTTGCTCTTCTAGAAGATGCACTGAAGAACTCATTTGAATTGGCACTGACAGGACGTCCAGCATAATAGGACTTAATTGTCATCTTAACCGTGCCCAGAGCTGGCCCGCAGACACGATTTTTCCCTGAGACCCAGAAAATTGGCCGGAGTGCGGTTTTAATTGGAGCAGGCATAGAGATGGACATGTTCACCACCGACCAAGTGGCTCCACCAGAGTTCCTCTGACAAGCGGTATTTGAATTCAATATTGTCATGACACGCACTATTAAGTTTGCTGGGATGGAGGATTAGCTGTGAAGAAACAATTAGTTTCTGCATTAAACAAAAAATACTTCCGCTGAAAATGAAGTAATTATTTGGAGGTGACCAATTAAGCAGTAAAAGCCAGCCTTTTTGACCGCCGTTCTCTTCCTGCCCGCTGTTGCAGTCGGCTTACATCCTCTTTCACACTCCATTCAAGCCTGTGTCATCATATTATACTACATGCAATACATGCTCATAGCTTTTGCAAGTGGGCTGCAATGAATATTAATATTTCATATTATTTAATGATCATCAGCAAGGCCAGATGTCAAACCAAATTAAAATAAAAATGTAATAAGAGTCTTAGTATTGCTTGGTGTATATGTATGCCTTTGCAATACAGCAAATATGTAGTATAGAAATAGTTAATTTATCCTCTTGCTCATTTAATTAGATTATTTTACAGAAATAATGGAATTAGAATGAAACTCCCTCCAAGACCATCTTGGGCTTCAGTAAAGGCCGTATGATTTGTGGGATCTAATAAAATACATCTATAATTTTTTTGTTCATTTTTATTCGGTAGTATCATGTTTGTGTTTAAACACAAACTCTACGTTACTTCACGCATTAAGTTTTAGTTGGAAGCAATAAGGGAAAAGCCCAAGAGAAAATGATCCAATCATTCCTCTGTAGTATTTAGGTAGATAAAGCTAAACAAATTCTCCCATTTGTTGGGCCTTCAACTGCTGGAGGTCCTGATGTGTCATATTAATTACTAACAGAATTAGGAAATGACAAGAATCAACCAATCACACTCTGTGGGGTGGTGGTGGCCTAGAGGTCATGAGTTTGAATCCTACATTCAGCACACCACCACCGGGTTCCTGAGCAAGACCCTTAACCCCAAGGGAGACTGTCCCCTGTAGTTAGGGAATGGAAGTCGCTTTGGATGAAAGTCTGCTAAATGCCGTAATTGTAAATGTAGATCTGATTGTTTGAAGGTGTGAGGCCTATCCCATCAACTGTGGGACTGTCACGCTTTCCTTCCTTCTCCATACACAGATCGCAGGCACACTTACACCAGGGCTAGTTGAAGTGTTTCATAGTTGCTCTTAATTGTGGAAACTAAAACAAAACCAAAGGCACGAGGGCCGGAACTAAAAGGAGAAACAGAAAACATACATTCAACTCAGGGTGACGATGGACCGCCAACCTGAGTCCACCCAAATTAAACTTAAATAACCAACCTCATTACTCCTGAGCACACCGGCAGCTGAACTAATCCTATACACAAAATTACCCCCGGTGTGCTCAGGATGACAAAATAAAAGACAAGAAACTTAAATACAAAAACCTAAACAACGTCACTGCCTCCAGGCCTGACAGGGACCTTAGATAGGCAGGTGTGTGCCTTTCTTACAGATACACCAGAGTGTCAATCCAAAGGGTCTGAATACTTTTGTAAATGGGATATTTCAGTTTTTATTTTTTTTATAAATGACCAAAACACTGGAAAGACCTGTTTTTGCCATTGTGGAGTATAGTATGTGGACTGAGTATAGAAAATATGAATTCATTTTAAATGAGTCTCATTCACAGTAATATGAGGACAATCTGAAGCGGTCTGAGAACTTTCCATATGCATTGTAGACCTTCTGGAAGTTCTAGATACGTGACTGAATGTGCATACGAGCAGTAGTCTAGCCAGTGGGCTTATGTCAGATGCTGAACAGCAGCAGCTCAATGCCAAGACTTGTTACTGAAGGAGTCACTCTACACAGAAACTCAAAATTATATTTTATTATTTCTGCTACAAATTTCAGATACGCTTAGTGCTAACATACTACTAGAATACCATAGAGGTGCTAGCAGATAATACCATTGTCATAAAGGTGTGTTTTTGATATTTGTGACCTGAACAGGAGGCGTAGCACTTACAGTCACTCTCATAGAAATTCAAGCTATATAAATCATAGCAGTTCCCTGTCCTAATTGAAAAGTCATGTAGGACATCTCTACTGCTACCTTTATATTTATAGCATTTAACATTGTGAATATCTGTTTTAATTTACATTTACAGCATTTGCCATTGCTAATACAGGTCTTTAATAATAACATCCAGCATCCAAGTCACCCTCCTTTGCCATTAATAAACACATCTCTGATTGTAAGATGTCATGTAAATACGGAGCAAGCATCCAGAAGGATGCTCAGTGTAATTTCTAAACCTTCGCAACCTGCGAGGTGAAGCTGTATTATCTTCAGGTTTGCCGGCCTAATGTGCAGCCTAATTAGTCCAGCATGAAAAAGGCTAGGCATTGTGCTCTTGTCATCCATCTCGCATTGTCTCTGAAGGCTCCCAGAATGAAAAAGCCCAATCGTTGCCGGGTTAATTAGCGAGCTCATGTCAGCCAATAGCATAATTCAGTCATCCATGCAACTGCACAGCCGGTCAACATAAAAGGAATTCGAGCTTTCAAGTGTTGCTGCCGTTGTTCAACAGATCTTGAAGCATTAGTTTTGCAAAATTAAATCTAATTTAATTCAGAAACATCTGTCCATTTTTTTTACAGATTAGAATATGTCATACAGTCTAAAAGCCACATAGCAAGAGATTCAACACACAGGCAGGCTGGTGAAGATTTTGCAATTTGTCGCAATGATAATTGGTGGAATATACGTTTCTACCATTTGTGAGCCACATTAGCCTCCTAGCTCTAGTGCAAAACTCCGAAAGTGACCCAATCAGAGCAGCTTAGTAATAAAGTTAGATTTCTGTAGAACTGGTCTACTGTTATTCTAATATCAAACACATGCCTTGCATCAGACATTCGACCCATCCATCCTGTAATTAAAGAGATTTTTTTTTGTAAATAAGACAAAAACAAATTGACAAACTGTCTGGAAGGATTTTGTGTGCTACCACAAATTCAGAGGCATATTAAAGTTCAATTAATGGCTTGGCCTAAATACACAACAAGGAATTAAGGAATATGTTGGAAGAACGTTCTAGCACAGTGGTTTGTTATTAAATGTTTCTGAGGTTGAATAGTGGAGCCTGGCAAAAATATTTCCCATTCAAATGTAATTGATCAACAAAGACAGGTTTGATATTTAGTTTTGCACTGGAGTGAGGAGTCTAATTAAGCTCGGAAGTACTAAGATCTTGTAGCACAGTTTTCTGCAGTCAATTAATAAAAAAAATTGCATAGTTCCATATTTATTAGTTCTTTCAGCTGTCCTTCCCATAAATGGCGAAACCAAGGCGCCGACCTCTGTGTTTTTTTGCCCACAGTTTGGGTGTTTCCAAACACTGGTTTTATAGCAACTACGCAATCAGACTTCACATTTTCTTATGAAAATGCATCTATTTCATTTTAATAGCTGGTATTTTCAAGTGGTTGATGCTGGATAACAAATATTTTTATGTCTTTTCATATGATGTCTCTACTTTTTGCACCTAATAATAGAGAGCACTATCAATAAAGGGAAAAAGTGATATCAGTTCATCCTTATTGTCCTATACATCGACACCAGAACACATGACTGCAATGGTGTACCACCAATATATAGCTCTAAGCTTGTGCTAACATACCGTAACTAACATGAAAACAGAACAGCAGCAGCAGAGCTAAGATATTAACCCTGCTGCCTCGTCATTAGTGCTTTGTGCAGCTCCAGTTGTAAACCGAGGCACTGAGACAGTCCAGCCGTGCAGAGGCTGCTCCCCAAATCCCTGCATTAACATGCATGAGCTCGCTCTCCAGCTAGAGAGCCAGTGATGGGCCGGTCATGCTGTAGTCAATTGCAGCAATGAATTAGTCACCATTCCCTGTTCTTATAGTCACATTAATTCCTCCTAGTGCCTGCGACTCCGGCTATTCGGGCGTACAGTGTTCAGGCCACCAGTGCACTTAATTTTTAAAATTCTGTTCCAGGGGACTGGGATCCAGGAGCAGCTTGTATGAGGAAGGCATAGGACAGTAAAATTATTTTGTCCGTATACTGCTGCATACAAATGTATGAATAACAAATCAGTTAAATCACATATTGTTTTGAGGATATTTCTGAATTTTTATGTAAATGTAATAACATTTTAGATTATGCATTTTAAATTTCCTGTTTTATTTGCTTCCCCCTTCACTCCACATGTTTGTTTTCATGTTCCACATAGCAAATTTTCAGCCTCTCTCTACCTCTTAGAATCAGTTTTTAAGGGTTTTTAGAATCAGTTTTATTATTAATGGTTTCTGAGGTTGAGTGGTGTTGTCTGGCAAAAAAAATTAACTTTTACTTTTACATTCAAATGTAATCTAATGATTTGTTGTCCCATGGGCAGAGCGGGGTTGATGCCCAAGCACACACTCAAATGGCATTAGTCCCGTAGCGGAATCGCATAGGGAGTACTCTGCCCAGTCATGTTGTTGCCCATGGCAGTACGTCCAGAGGAACCAGGTTAGTTTTTGTACCGACTGTTCAGCCTGCCGTTAGATTTGGGGTGATAACCCGAGGTCAGACTAATGGAGGCTCCCAGCTTTTTAAAGAACGCTTTCTGACAGGTAGCTGATGGGGAACTTTGGACATGGCGCAGACTGAGCAGGAGCGCACTGCACAATCCACATCCACCCGTCCCTTCGGCCACCAGTACTTTCGGCTAATTACCTCGACAGTCCTTTGGACCCCTGGGTGTCCCATGGCAGGGGTTGTGTGAGCCCACTCGATGACTTGTCTTCCTTTAGGGCACGTCTGGGGCGTGGGATGTAGCCCATTTTGGTGCTCTATTTTTGAATCTAGATACCATAGTACGGGGGCCGCAATGAGCACGGCAGGAATTATAGGTTCAGGCTCTGCAGTTTCTACTGGAATTTGGAAGTGCTGGGACAAGGCGTCCACCTTTACATTCTTAGATCCGGGCCTGTAAGTTATAGAGAAGTTGAATAAAAGAAGCTAGCTGACGCAGGGGACGTAGATCTCTTAATGTATCCTTGCAGGAGGGCCTCAGCCATGTAATCCTCCATTGCCTTTGTCTCCACCTTGGACTATGGGTAGACCCGGGACCAGGGCGGTGTAGTGACCGGCAGGAGATCAATCACACAGTCCCACAGCCTGTGTGGAGGCAGACAGGTCACCCTAGTGGTGCTGAACACTACGTCTAGGTCCTGATACTCTCTCGGTATGTTCACTGGCAAATCTGCAAGCAGACTTTCAATAGACATGGCGTGGAGCATCATGGATAAACAATTCTCTTGACACGCCGGAGACCATGCGAGAATATGTGCAGTTCGCCAATCAATATGTGGGTTGTGTACGTGCCGTCATGGTTGCCCAATGACGATGTGAGGCTCCGTGCATTCCAGAACTAAGAACGGTAATTTCTCGTCATGTTTTTTGGATACAGTGAACAGTATGGGCAGCATGATTCACGTTACTGCCCGACACGTGACTTAGCAGCTGTCTAGGGCTTTCACTGGAATCAGGGCTGGCAGGTCTTCCACCTGGAGAGACAGGGATGACACTACTGCTTGTGAGATAAAGTTGCCAGCCAATTCAGAATCTAAAAGAACAGAGACAGGGAAAGGGGGAAAGAAGCGTTAGCAACTGAAATGGAGGTGGAAATGCCAAATCGGGTTAGGGCTGGTGTGTCAGTCGGTCCCACTGACTTCTGGGACAGGACCTTCATGGGTCGGAGGGCGCATGTTCTCACTAGGTAGTCTCCTGCTCCGCAGTACAGGCAGAGACCCTCGCATCGTCATTGCTCCTTTTCCTGCGTAGACAGGTGCAATGACCCCAACTGCATGGGCTCTGTCTGCAACTCCTCGGCTGTAGATTCTGCAAGTGGGGGGGGGTTCAGGTGCTGTCTCATGACGGCTGGGTCAAGAACAGGTGGTTCACACTGGGGGAGTCCTGCCCTTGCTCCGCCTATGTTGGTCCAGTCTGATGGTGAGAGAGATCGACCTGTCCAGGGAAAGGCCCTCATCATGGCAGGCGAGCTCCGTCTGCAGCTTGACACCTGAACAGGGAAATCAAATACCACCTTGAAGGTGCTTATGAACTGGGGGTAGTCGTATTGTCCAGAGCCCCAATCACACCAATCTTGAGCCCTGCCCTTGAGCCGCTGAATTAAGAATGAGATCTTCTGGTGTCCAGTCATCTCCGGGAACTCTGCAAAGTACAGATCGCAGGCCATTAGAAAATTCCTACACCCCGAAGGGTCCCCTGCATACCTTTCTGGTTGTGCAGCATGCCTTGGTGTTCATGCACAAACTGTCGTGATCTGGACGGGAGCGGGAGGCACTGGGGTTGGTTCTGGAGGCGGCGGCTGGTGCAAGGTGAGAACCATGTTCGCCATCACTGCAGTTAGCTGGTCTAACATGGTTTTTTGCTCTGCTAGGCGCTGCAGGATTGGGTTCTCATCTTATGGGAGAGGAATCCCCGCTGCGCCCATGTGGCTGGCACTGTCATCTGTCATATCGAGTCAGGGAAGGAGGACGCAAGCACAAGGGAAACTGAGAAATCAAGTGTTTAATCAGGTTATACTTTTTTCTTTTAACAAAGGAGGTTCACAAATCAGAACGATCAGAAGAATTCCCCAACATGTTTCCTCTCAGTCGGGCCGGTGGGAAGGGGTGAAGGTCACGTCTCACAGAGTCCACCTTCTGCGTACCAAAGTGACTTTTAATCTTCAGCTGAGGTCAGGATGCACTCGGCGTTCCCAGCTCCCAGAGAGCTACTCAGGGCTCCTCCTAGACTGGTGCTGTGACGGGTCTCCCTGTCACTTCTGATAAAGAGGAGACAGAGAAGGGAAAGAGAGTGACTTAAATATTTTGAGGGGGCTACAGACACAAAACAGGTGCATTGTCTGATAACCCTGTTATGCAACCGCTAATGAGCCGGTCTTAAACAGGTGAGTTTCCAGGCACCGCCGAAAACAAAACAAACCCGCAGAAGGACACAAGGGGTATCCCCAGACTCAGAACTCCGGTGACACTGCTCTCTGGAGGCGGTGCCTAGAGGCCCCGGAAGTGACAGCTATACCTCAGCACCTCTGTTTATTTAAATTAAGTGGGGAACACTGTTGTTGTTGTTGTTGTTGTTGTTGTTAGTCAATTTGCATTAGTTTTATTTTTCTGACTGGGCTTTGTTTTGATATGTTTCCAGCTTGTTTATGCAGCTTATTTTGCCTTTTTATTCATGGTTCCATGGCTGAGCAACAAACGCCTCCTGATGTCAGTGGATTATACTCACTGTATATTATGCAGCCAGTGACAACCTCCATTTACATTCATATGTAGTCTGTGCATCACTCATCACCAGTAAGCAGGTTTATTCATAAGAAAATCATACCGTTTGCAAGTAACAGTGAAATATTTAGTAAATCTGTAAATGTGAGAGTGCTGCGATAAGAAGTACATTATATCCCCTTGTTGAGATGTCATCACTCATCAGCACCCAAACCTTTCAGCACATCTGGGCTAAAAGAATTTTATTGAAATATTGAAGCTAAATATACCAAAGGATTAGCATATAGCTGCTTTATGGTCACCAAACCTTGACAGATGTTTTTGCTAGTAACTGCAAGAAAACGTATTTCATTTATTACTTTATTTAATTTTATGTTTATTTATTTCTGGTAAACGTTTTGTTAATTTTCAAAAAAATCTTCTACATAGAATACACTTAAATATACCATATGCACCCAATTTCAGTTTATTTGCAAAAACAAATACCTATAATTTGACTACTGTATGTCTAAAATGAAGAAACTGATCACAGATGGGGACATTGTTCCAAAAATAATGAAATACAAAAGGTAATGAGAATAAGAATCAGAAAACCTTACAGATCCTGGAGGAAATTGAACAATACAAAATACAAACATTAAGTAAATCCAATAAAAACTCTTCAGAAAATACACTATAAGAAATATGCTATACTATCTACACAAATGCTGGCTATTGCTGCTACAGACAAATAAATTACAGTTCAGTGAAATCATCAGTCATGTATAAGTAATATTGACATAAGTAGTGATATTCACATGATTTTGCACCCAATAAGAAAACTGCACATGATATTGCACATGGCAGACTATTGCACATCCTTTCATTTGCTCTGTTTAGTTTCCTATTGTTGTATAGCAACATCAAAGATGTAATATAAAAGATAGTATGCATAGTTACTTATGCATTTTTCTGCTGCAAACACATGAAGCAGTTGGTCAAAATGATTCTTTCCATGTTACTTATAACTTACTTAAACAGCCCCCTCCAAGCCATCTGCCCCTTCACGCACATAAAAGGGACCAAAAAAGCCTTTCTTACATTGCACAAAAACACATATCTCACACTATCACTCTCACTGACAGCAGGTAATCGAGTTTTTTTGGGAAGGGCCACTCCAGGGCATCCCAACCTCTTTGGTACGGCATTTGGCTCTGGCCTCTACAATTTGGTGTAAATGTCATCACTCACATGCACTCAGTCTCTCTGAGGGAGCTTTCTTGCACAGTTGATGGATTTGTTTTAAATCTGGACCTTCTGGTTTAGAGTTTACAGAAGATGATCATTCTGTAATTAACAGAATCAGAATCAGAAAACGTTACTGAGAAATGTGAAATATACTTTGCTACATACACAAATGCTGGGTATAGATAAGTAACATACAGCTAAGTGAATTACTAGTAACACAAATGGTAGTTAGGAATCTGTTATTTCATATATCAGAGATCAGCAGTATATAAGTAATATTGACGATAGTGAAATGGTAAGACATAATGAAATATGTGCAGATATCACATGCTCAAAAACATTGAATTTACTAAAAGTATCATTCTCAGAGTTTCAAAAGTCATTAAACTGACACCTGCAGACACCTTGATATGTTTATGCTCTATATCAGTGTTTCTCCTACCTGTTACTAGATCCCCACTTGCGCTAAACACTTTTCAATGCACTCAACACACACTTGATCCAACAATTCACTAATTAACAAGCTTTTCCTGGGTTGAAGCAGTGCATAAGAGCATGGAAAGCAATAAAATGTGCAGGAGGGGACAAGGGGACCTTCAGGGTAGGGGCTGGGAACCTTCACTGCTGTTCTTATTATTTTATTTATTTATCTCATAAATACGTTATTGGACAGTATAGACAGTAATGGAAAATGTGTCCGTTAGGGAATTTGGCCCCCTTTGCTACAGTAACAGCCTTGACTCTTCTGGGAAAGTTTTGGACTAGATGTAGGAACATATGAGGATTTGATTACAGTTAATGGAAGTCAATTAAGTCTTAAAAATATAACTGTGGAATATGGAACTATTATTTTTATTATCTAAAGCTAACAATGATGTAACTTTGAAGGCACCACCTTGATGAAAAGCGGGGGTGTCTTCTGAGAGTGTACGTTCTGTTTTTCAGCTATGCATGTGGGTTTCTTTATGGTTATGGTTCCATGTTTGCCTGTGTTTTGTCCCCTGCTGCATGTGCTGAGCACAGTTTCCAGAAAGACACATATATTTAATTGCTCTGTGCTGAGTTTAGAGACCTTATGGTTGTTTAATATTATTTAAGATTAACTCCTTAAATCCAGAGGCCTAAGGTTTATCATTCAAAATCTACATGAAAAATAATTAAAAGAGCAGGCCCTGCCAATTTCAGGTCTTTTCATGTGATTCTGACTGATTCCCACTCATGGTTCAATTACACCCATTAAGGAACATTGCTGTGAGGATTTGACTGCATTCAGCCACAAGAGTATTAGTGTTGGAGTGCTGTTGTGCATCAGAAACACCACTCTAACTCGAATCCCAAAGGTACTGGATGGAGCTCTGTCACACTAGGGAGATTCTGGGGGGCTTCATATCCTTCTGTCTGATGACTGGCATTACGCATGATGACCTCAGGCTCATGAGCAGCTTTGTATTGTCAATGCTTTTCCACCAGATCAGCTGTGTGTATTCAATTGAAGGCCTGCATTTGAATTCACCAATAAGGACTGTCTGGATACTTTTGGCCTCACAGTGTATAAAGATTTGCTTTAAAGCCTGCCGACACTCCGGCCTATTAGTATTCTGGGCCTCTCTTCAGTGTGTGACCATGACCAACCGATTTCAACAGGCCTGTGAAAGAGAGGCAGCTGTGATTGACGGCCCTCAAATCTGATGTGGCACAACTTCATTCTATCTTCTTTCACTAAAAGTGGTACTCTGAGTAGTGGCGATGCTAACCCCCCCACATTTGAAATCAACTATCGGTTGATTTTCAGCCTAGCGCGAGATAATGGTGCGCGTTTATTACGTAAAAGTGCTCGGATTATCATTCATCTTCATGGCCGATGCTGTTTAGATGCCCCATTACTATGCAAGTCTTTTATTACCCAGGACATTAGGCTAGGAAACCTCGGAATGTTTGGAGCGGCCGACGCAAGGCATTGAGGAACAAACGCAATATTAATCAGGGTAATGAATATTCCTCATCAGCATTTTCTTGCCACGACCGTTTGATTGTCATCGTGGATGAGGGAATAATAATGATGAATAAATGCTTGTTCATCTTGATGCAGGTGACGTTATGCAGCCTCGAAATGGATTGATATCCTTTGTTGATTCCTCATAAGACGAAATATTAATATTTAGGCAAGAAGCAAATGCTTCAAAATAGTTTTATAAGCATCTGACAATGGTTTAATAACCTGGATTGCTGCTGTTTGTTTTCACAGCATCTGCTAACATCGGAATGCTGTGTAGTTTAATTGCCGACATGCATTTACATCAGTAATAATGGCCTGACTGATGACTTCCACTTTGTTTCAGAGCAGATGTGTCTACGCATGGCTGCTCGCTCGATCTTGATTATTGCCATTAGCTGGCCCTGGTGAAGAACTGTCACTGAAAGCTCATACAGACAGCACTAAATATATGCAAAACTGCTGCATATTGCAGCACATAGCATTAATTCTGGGCACTGTTTGCTCTGTCTCAACTGCTCAAGTAAAGTTTGATACTCAAAAACTTTTTAAAGGATTTTGGTGCTGAGCCCAGCCCTAGAGGACTCTTCCTGTCTTTGAGGTTCCTCGAACTCGGAAAAAAATCAAAGGAAACATTCCAGTCAGCTGGGAAAAAGCCAAAATCAGCTGTTTTATATCTTTAGTTTCGCAGTAGAGGTGTGAGGCTGTCATTGCTAACAACATTTAGAGGTCAATAGCCACTTAAATTGTTCCCCAAAACTTCTCTCAACCTACCTAAACTAGATCCATCTCCTCATTAAAGTAGTGCAGACTTGTGGATGTGGTTTAGGACACACTGCGACTTACAATGAGGTACAAAAATTGAACAAAACTTGTAGATTATCACATATGTTCAGCCTTTTTAGACAAGGGGATGTGTTTTTACAAATCTCCGACAGGAGTGGAAGTGCTAATATGCAAGTTTTTGTGCCAGTTTACAAATATACAGAAATTGCCTGTTGTAGTCATTTATGCGGCTCATACTGTCATATTGTGTCCTAAACCACATCCACAAGTTTGCACAAGAAGAGTTAGTTGTAGTCTGAGCAGTTTGAGAGAGGTTTTGGGAATATACTGACAAAAATGATTTGTGTGACAGTTGACCTCTAGCAACATTTGTTTGTTAGCAACATTAGCCTCATTGCTTCCATGTTAAAGAAGCAGAATTTGGACACCAAATGTCATGGAAAACTGTAAATTAGATTTTCTTACCTTTAGGGTCCAATTATTTATCTTAAATCAGTTTTAAAGATACATTACCTTCACTTTCTCAGAAGAAAGGAACACTAAAAAAGTATAGATAAAAGAATTTTAAGAAAGCCTGCAGTCATGATAGAGTGTATGCAAACAAATTCAGTCTTAAAAAATATAACTGCAGTGGAATATGGAACTATTATGTTCCTTATCTAAACCTAACAAAGATGTAACGATCCTAGTGAATGGTAGAGCTTCTTCTGAGAGTAACATTCTGTTTTTCAGCCATGCATGTGGGTCTGTTTATGGTTATGTTTCCCTGTTCAGCTGTGTTTTGTCCCCTGCTACGTGTACTGACCACAGTTTCCAGAAAGACACATGTTTAATTTCCCTGCACTCAGTTTAAAAGCTTTAAAAGTTCCAAAAGCAAATGATATTCAACCTTTTAAGCTGCAGGGCCCTGTATACTGGTCCATATTTTAGTTCCTCACACCATAACTTACATATTAGTTTCACAGATATTACAGAATTATTTATGGTTGTTTATGCCTCAAAAAATAATGTGATCATCTGTGGGTTGGACATGAGTTTACCAGTTAAGTAACCTCTCTTCCATCTAACAGCATCTCCATATCTACTATGTGAAATGTCTGAATTAATGCTTTCAAACAACACTCGATGATGAAGAACCACAAAGTTCTAGCATGAATTAAAATATATTGCAATTAACCCTTAGAACGCGAGCAGCACGGATCCACTCCAGAAGCACAACAAATGGTAAATAGTCGTCACATGACTAAACAACTTCTTATATGGAAGTTCCCCTGGGTTGTGTTGATGCTCAAGGTGTCAGACGTCGTGCTGAGCTTTGTTTGATGTTACCATCTCACGTAGAACCAAAATTATTGTAATTTAAAAACCACCCTATAATTCCAACATATGTGTATATTTACGGACTGTAGCTGCACAGTTTATCACCCCTCTCCTCCATTCATCACTGGTCAGCTTCTGACTACAGAGTAATATAATACCTGGCTGGTCACATGCTGACATGGTAGCATGTGTGGTGCTGAGTTTTACACAGATTGGAAGTGTTCCTCTGTCCAAAAGCATAAAGGGAATCGTTTATTTGTGCTTATAAAGTAATCACTAATGTAAGACCAGGGAATGGCCAACACAAACTGCATCAACAGGGGTTTTCAGCCCTGATGACGTCTGTAACATACCCACATTTGCTTTGTTTATTAGTGTGATTGCACCTTGAGTGAGTGTCGGAGAGAGAGTCTGTGACAATACAGATAAGGAAAATGTGCTAAAACACAAATGCAAACCAGAAACAAACACAGAGCAAAATACACAGCAGACTCACAAACACACTTAAAGATGCTAAAGCTCAGGGCAGTTATAGAGAGAGTCGTGTGTGACTGTTTGTTGTGGTTTAATTAAAAATAACCTTGAATGTGGCTACCCTTTCAGGTGTCCTTAACCATGTCCCCAGGTGGTGCAGGTGTAAAATGCTGGCCACTGAATCAGAAGACTGCAGGTTTGAGCCCATGGCGTGAACTTGTGTTTGGGTGTCTCCAAACTGGTTTTATAGTGACCATACAATCACACTTAACTTTTCTCCCGGAAACACGTCTAGTTATGCTTGTATTTTTGTGGATTTGCTGAACTGATAGAGAACAGCCTCCTGGCTGATCCCTGGCTGCTGCTGCTGCTCACACATTTCAGCCAAGCTTAAAAACAAGGGAAAAGATCCGCTGTGACCTTTCTGCCGCCCTTCTCATTGTCCATGCTTTCATTCAGGGCCATGTCCACTCCTGAAAGTCTGGGGTGAACAAGAGAAAACAGAGAGAGGGAGTGAGTGTGTGTGTGTGTGTGTGTGTGTGTGTGTGTGTGTGTGTGTGTGTGTGTGTGTGTGTGTGTGTGTGTGT
>JBBJLS010000134.1:8184229-8202761 GCA_037577275.1 Bryconaethiops microstoma | reverse complement strand
ATTTCAAGGGAAAGTAAGAGAAAGAAAGCCAGACTTTCCCTTAATCCTGTTTCATGGAACAGGACCCAGGTCTGTTTACATTCTCCATGTGTCCTTGTTTATGTGTGTGTTCCATATGAGTCTGATGTTTTGGTCTTGGCCCCACCTTTAGCCCCGCCCCCTGTTCTCCTGTTCACCTTTTCTACCCTGGGACCCTCATTTTTGTTTGTTTTTGTTATTTGTTCTTTGGTATTAAAACTTTGGATCCTGCAATTACATTCTGCTGGTCTTGACCCTCACAATTATTACAAGTACACATACAGTGTAAAAGTGTAATATAGAAATTAATCAATACATTTTAAACTACCTTCTAACATCATAGGGTGATGCCCAAGGGGGTACATGTATCACAGTTGGGGATCCACTGATCCAAGCACTTACACTTTTAAAAATATGGTCCCATAAAGGGTTCTTTTAAGAAACATGGTCCTAAAAAAGGTTCTTTGTGCAATGATATAGAGGAACACCTTTTGTTTATCTAAAGAACCTTTCCATAGGCAGTTCGTCTGAGAACCATTTCTATAAGTGAGATTGTGAGAGTGAGGAAAATTTAAAGAATTCTAGGAAAAACCACTACATTGGTAAAGAACCACTGCATTACATGAAGACTAAATCTTCAAAAGCTTCTTCACAATCTCATTTTCAAATTATGGATTTTTAATTGCTGTTTCTTTGGCATTGCTCAAAGAGTGTGACATAAGAAGTAGAGTTGTTTTATTTTTTTCCAAAAGTTGATTTATTTTTTTCCAAAACTAGCAACAAATATATATTTTTGTTTTTAAATGCCTTCAACAAGCAACGCTGAGCATTTGTGTATTTGTCAGAAAAGCATCCCAGGTGGCTCCTTATGAAGCTACTTGTGAGAATGCCAAGAGTGTGTACAGCTGCATCAGCACAAAGGGGGGCTACTTTGATAGTTTGATTTGTTTAACACTTTTTGTTCTCTGCATGGTTCCATGTGTGTTATTTCATAGCTTTGACATCTTTAGTATTGTTCTAAAATGTGAGAAAAAAATTGTTTTGTATGAATGAAGACATACACAACCTTCATAAGAAGGTCTCTCCAAACACTTTAAAAAACATTCTTGGCTTTGATATATAGTTTTAGGAAAAAACTTTTAATTGTTTAGTACTTTTATATGATGTGGCGATGCTTTGAAATAGTTTTCATTCTTAAGCAGTTCTCAATCAGGGTCTCAGGTTCCCTCAGATGATCGAGATGTGTTGCAAATTTGGCTGGAATTAAGAGGTGACCCAGTTATGAGACCAAGTTGGGAAACGTTGCTTTAAATAAATTTTCACTCAAAGGTTTTTTATGGAACTAGAAGTGGTTCCTATACGGTAACACCCCAAATAACCTATTCTGGAAAAATAGGTATACATTGAAAGTATACTTTATGTCATGGACTGTATACCAAACTGGTCTCCTGACTTCTGGACAGGCAAGTTAGTTTAACAGCTTTTATGTCAATATTGTTTGGAAGGAGCCCGATACTACTGAACTGTGTACCATTTATATGGCTGCTATATACACTATATGGACAAAAGTATTAGGACACACCTCTTCATTATTGAATTCAGGTGGTCCCTTACTTCCAGCGAAGGACAATCTTACTGCTCCAGCAGACCACTACATTTTGGACAACGCCACACTTCCAACTTTGAGGACACAGTTTGGGGAAGAACCTTTTCTATTCCAGCATGACTGTGTCCCCAGTGCACAAAGCAGCTCCATAAAGACGTGGCTGGATGAATTTGGTGTGGAAGAGATTGGCTGGCCACACAGAGCCTCGACCTCAACCCCAACATCTTTGAGATGAACTGGAACAGAGATTGTGAGTCAGTCCTTTTTGTCCAACATCAGTGTCTGACCTAATAAAAGCTCTACAGAATTAATGGACACAAATTCTCACAGAAACTCCAAAATCTTGTGGAAAGTCTTCCAAGAAAGTCGTCCAACTACATATTAAAGTCTATGTATTTGAATGCAATGTCATTAAAGTTCCTGTTGGTGTAATGCTCAGCCATCCCAGTACTTTTGTATATATAGTGTATCAACCTGTTTTAAATTGTCAATGCATTCATTATGATAATGACTGCATCAGGCTAGCAGCTGGGATATTTTGCCAAAATGCACCGCACACACACTCCACACTAAGAAAGAAGGCAAACACAGTTCAAGAGACCGTAGGCTTAAGCCACGTGATGTAAATTGGAACCGAGAGTGCTGATCTAGGGTCCTTTTTTGACTGTCAGATTTTAATGAAGTCACTTTGAAGTCATGATTACCATTACACTAAAGCACATAGTAATTATATATTATTCTGAAGTTGTAAACGATTGATTTCATGTCTGTTTATTGTATTATGGGATTACATTTACAGCATTATTTTCAAAAGCTAAAAGCAACTTACATTTTTACCACGCTTTTGTCTCTAGACATTAAAACAAATGGAAAAAACAACTGACATGCTGTATCCAAACTGCTAATAGAGAATGTAGATGTTATTTTGCAACTCCAAAATCAGGTTACTTAAGAGTTATTTAGTAAACTCCTTAGTAAGCTCTTTACTTAAGAGTTTCAGTATTTTCCATAGATTGGAAAATCTATTTATTTTATATTTATTTATTGACCCTATTTTGCACATATAAAAACCACAATTATATTCCAGCATTGTTACTTTCCACCTGACTGCTGATGCAACATTTGCACAATCTTTGAATGTTAAAAATGACCGTTGAATGTTAAAAATGAGTTTATTTTTATATTTTATTTATACATGTGTATTCTGTGTGTCTTTTTTGTAATCTGTAAAATCTGGAGCCCTGCTGTCTCATCTTACTGTATACATGCATATAGATAAGATGACAATAAAATTCACATTGACTTTGACAATTGTAACACAGAATCAAGCCAAGAACTTTACGACAGTACAGTAGGTTACTAATGGCTCCAACTGTACCAATGGCTAATTGGTGTAGACCCATTACATTATATTTATGTTCCGAAAACTTTAAATCTCTAAGACATCTAATTGACAAAAAGTATTTTTAATTCCACCGAAAGGTTCTTAATGGTAGGTAAGTGGTTCTTCAATGGTATAAATGTAAAGGACCTATTTCTGTATCTGACTTTCTTTGTATAGTAATAGCTCTAAAATACATGGATGCAGGTTTCACCTTTACAGAGTAAAGATCTATACCTGGAAATCCCTCTCTCTCTGTCTCTCTCTCTCTCTCTCTCTCTCGTCGCCTCCCTGTCTCTCTCTCTCTCTCTCTCTCTCTCTCTCTCTCTCTCTCTCTCTTTCTCTCATTGCCTCCTTGTCTCTCTCTCTCTCTCTCACCCCATGTGCCTGTAATGGTGGTGTAGGTCTCAGCAGGTGGTAGATTGTGGGGTTGGTTGGAGGCTGTGTTACTGTGCTACTCTCTCTCGGCTGTGATTAGAGCTCACCAAGCACACACACATCACAGTAATCACACCACCGTCGTGACCGCCATCAATACTGATGAGCACCTTTGTCATCCGCAAGAGCTGAGCAGCCACACACGGCAGTGTTAAACACAACCTGGCCTCATCGCCATGCCTGACATGTCATACATCACACTGATAATTAACAGAATACTTCATTCAACAGTGCTAACAATGAATGGGAGCCAAGGTGATGAAGTCCTGCGCTGACTTTAGAGCAAAGTCAGGTACTCTTAAAAATAAAGCTGCCAAGCACAGTTCATTTGAGCAACACCATTGAAGAACCATGTTTGAAGAACCGGCACTACAGAACAAGGTTGTGTACTAATTAATGGGCCATCCATCCAAGCCAAGAACAATCTGGACCCTTAAATTATAAGAATGTAGGAAAAGATCCAGTTTTCTTTTGCTGTTAATATATAGCGAAATGAAAACTGGATTTGCATCTAACATCAGATATTATTCATTTAAAAGAAGAGTCTGGCAAAACACAGTTTTCCACTTACCTGTAATATAGTTGATCAAAAAAGACATATTTGCTGTCTAGGGTTTGCTTCTGTAGTTTAGAACTGGAAGCAACCATTGGTTATAAACAGTAAACATCAATAGTCACCCAAATATTTTCCATAAATACATACTTAAGACTCCTCTCATCTTGCTCAGACCACATCCAGCTCCTAATTAAGGTGAACAAAATGTGTAGCAGGCAGACAACAGGGTCTGTTTTCACAAACTGCCTCAAGGGTAGGAGTGCTGATATGGCTTTTGTGGCAACAAGCATCATAAATTGCCATAACAATGAAATTCAGTTTAGTTTTATAGCTCATAGTAAATCACACTGTGTCCTTTACCACAGCAACAAGTCTGTGCCACCATGTTAGCCTCGTAGCTCCAGTTTTAAACTAAAGAAGCAACATTTGGACTTCAAACATGTCTTGTTTGATTGACTACATCTAATGTAAGTGAAATAATTATTTAATTTCTAGCTGAGCTATTACTTTAATCTCTGAAAGTTGCTGCTATCACCAGTTACAACAAAAGTGTGGCATAATTTTATGATTTTACATGAATTATTTCTCACTTACTCATCGGGTTTTAAACTATCAATAAAAATCAGACATGATATAATTTGATGAAAGGAATTCAGGGTGTCTAAAGAGAAACATTCCCTTTAGCCATGTGACATCAAACAAATGATAAAAATGTCAGAAGAGCAGATTCAAATCGGTCAGTACAGAACACAGATTGAATGTATATTTGTCTACCTAATTATATTATACTATCTAAATAATTATGTAGTTATGTAGCAAAACAACAGCAATAATGCTTGCCTTCTGTCTCTGCGTGGAGCATCATCTTAACAGCCGCTCAACTCTCTCCAGGACCCCAGCCAGTCTCTCCGCTCTCTCCGTGATCCCAGCCAGCTGTTCAACTCCTTCCAGGACCCCAACTCAACTCAACCTAACTCTATCAACTCAGCTCAATCTAATTTCACTCAGACCAGCTCCGGCCAGCTCAGCTCCACTCAGCCCAGCTCCGGCCAGCTCAGCTCCACTCAGCCTAATGCAGCTCAATCTAACTCAGCCCAATCTAATTCCATTCAGCCCAGCAGCCTTCTCAGCAGCTCCGGTCAGCCCAGCAGCTCCGGTCAGCCCAGGTCCCTTCTCAGCAGCTCCGGTCAGTCTAGCAGCTCCGGTCAGCCCAGCAGCCAGCCCAGCAGCTCCGGTCAGCCCAGCAGCCAGACCAGCAGCTCCAGTCAGCCCAGCAGCTCCGGTCAGCCCAGCAGCCTGTGCCACACGTTCAAGCAGCTCCGCCTATGGCCCAAGCACGCGGCCCTCCTCCCTTGGTTCCAACCCAAGCTCCAGCGCCGGTCTCCGAACTGGTCCATTGACTCCAGTGCTGGTCTCCGCACCGGTTGCCCAAGCTCCATCACGAGTCCCTGCACCGGCTGACCAAGCTCCAGCACCGGACTTCGCACTGGCCACCTCAGCTCCTGACCCTGCACCGATCTCCGCCTCGGCGCCAGCTCCAGCAGCCATAGCTCCCGCCTCGGTGCCAGCTCCAGCAGCCATGGCTCCTGCCCTGGCCTCCTTTTTGGCAGGGAGGTCACCTCCTTCACCGCCTCATCCGCCACCGCCTTGGAGGATGAACTTTGGTGCTCCCCCCTCCGCTGTTGTGGGGGTTGGGAGGTTCGTTTAGGCACCCAAGAGTGGCGCCATTAGGGGGGATCCTGTCACGATTCCAGTCAGCAGCCGCTGGGGGTCGCTGTGGGACTGTGAACTGTCCTCCACCCACAGCTAAGGATAGTTAACCGGTGGGCTGATTAGCCTCCGGCTTTGGTATTCAAGGTGTTCTGTCCTCAGAGGTGGTGTGGAGCATTATCTACCAGATCCTCACCTTATCCAGTCTGTGTCCTCCTGCCTTAGTCTACTTGTGTCCCTAGTTCCAACCCAAGCTTCAGTGCCAGTCTCCAAACCGGTCCATCGACTCCAGCGCCGGCCTCCGCACTGGCCGCCTCAGCTCCTGTCCCTGCACCGGCCGCCTCAGCTCCTGTCCCTGCACCGGCCGCCTCAGCTCCTGACCCTGCACCAATCTCCGCCTCCGCGCCAGCTCCAGCAGCCATGGCTTCCGCCCCGGCCTCCTTTTCGGCAGGGAGGTCACCTCCTTCACTGCCTCATCATGTCTGGCCCTTGTGCCAGTTTCTGTTTTGTTCTGTTTCTGTCTTGTATTATTAATAAAGTCATCTCTTCATGGAAGTCTGCGCCTGTGCCTCCAATTCTCTGTCTGGACAGGACTGGTTTGTGACACCTTCTAAGGGTCAATGTGTTTGCAATGTGCCTGACAACCTAAAAAATGACTTTGTCAGTCCTCCAGCCACTGGAGTTTGAACAGCAGACCAAAATCAGCCAATCAGAACTGAAAGCAGTAAGTCTGCAAGAGGCCAGCCATGGAAGGAGGTCAAAAAGGTCCTATGAGAAGGTTGAAGGTGAAGAGCTGGGCAGAAGAGCCTGTAGGACAGGTTAATAAACCCAGGCAGGAGACCTGTATTGGCCGTATCTGCTGACATTGCCAGAAACAAGCATGAAAAAAAGGACATGTCGTCCAGAGGTACAGTAGTATATCTTTATTAGTGTAAAACTGAGTCCGGGCGAGGAGAAGCAGTAGCTCTTCCAATGACACACTGAAAGAAAGACCCTTGTCTTCGAAATGGGTTTGCTCAGCACACTGAGAATAGCACTGAAGTGGACTGTTGTGCTATCATATTTCCCAGAGGAGCGCAGAGAGGTCCAGAGCGAAACAGAGAAATTTCTTTTAAGAACAACGATGTACCAATGTACAATATTGGCTCTCGAGCTCAAGGGCCTGACGCCAAGTGGTGGAAGCATTTGCTGATGCAGTTAGAGGTTCCTATGTTGATTTAGGAGAACTTATTCTGTTGTTCCTGTCAGGGTTTTGAGACTGATATTTAATATAAGAACCTGATTTTGTCCTCTCCGGCCCTAACAAGTATGATTATATGAACGCATATGAACTGACTGCAGATCAGTATGCTGAATATTATGTAATAGGTTCCAAAATGTGGCAATAAATCCATAATAACCAACAAATGCATTTGCTACATAACAAACAAATGCAGCCACAAAAAAACCTTTGCTGGCATTTAGTACTAACCATAGACTGGCATGGAAGTGATATCATAATCTCAGATAGTAATTAAACATAATTTAGTACATAACCTACAAACTAACTCATATAAACTTGACTAGTATGTAGCATTTACAATAAATCTAAGACTGAAGTGCGAAATAATCAATTAATTAAAACAAATTGGTATTTAGTACTCACTGTAATGTAATTATTCATAATTATTGTTATTTAAGGTGTTTCTTATATGGTGTAAATTTAAATATTTAAAAACTGAACTGTATTAATGAATTATCTTTAAATATTATAAAGCTGAATAGTGTAATATTAATGAACTAATTTATGGGAAATAAATAAATAAATGCCTGTAATTTTTGTGTGCAATTTTGTTCAATAAAACATGTTTACATTTTTACTCTGCACATTCTGTTGTACTATTCATACTTTATTATCATGTTTTGATATTTATATTCTTAAAATATCCAGTGAAACCTTATCTGGTACCTCGATTTAGATCCCATTGGTTAGGTCTTCAAGTGTTTGTGATTATGTGATTAAGGAATACAATTCGGAAAATGCACAGGACTCTGTCGATCGCATTTTAATTTCTAAAGGCTGGGACTGATTTTGTGAGATGGAAACTGTAGGCCTTCCGGAAGTCCTAGATACATCACTGACAATGAATATATGAACCAGTGGGGTACTGTCAGATGGTAAAACATGGGAAGTTTTTATATGATTTAGAAGTCTGTGTTTAATTTAGAACAGCCAAAATAATTATCCTGTGCAATGTTCTTTTTGTAGAAGTAGTTGATATTGTGTGAGCTAGTGAGGAGAACACAGGTTCGGTTCCAGATTCCTCCTCGGTTCCTCCAGCTGTTGTTTGGATTGTGAAACTCCATCAGCAGCTCCTGACTTAATTTAATGAAGGACTGATCGTGTCAGACCAGGTTTCTGATGGAAACTACAAGTAATACTGGACTTCCACATGGAACACACTGATATACTGAACATAACATCACTATTTAGTGTATAATATTATTTGTATGTATTTTTTTAGTTTAATTTAGAATTCTTAGCAATATTAATATGAAAAAAACACTCACTAGTCATCTATTTCATCAGCTATACTTACCATATAGAGGCATGTTGCCGTTTATAAATACAGACTGGTTTCCAGCAGGTATAATTTGAAAGGTGGATCATTCTCAACACAGCAGTGACACTGACATGGTGGTGACATTTAAATATATGTTACACTAGTTCTAGTGGAACAGATTGACCACTGATAAACAAGATAAAGAACAAATAATGCAGCAAAACAGATGGACTACAGCCTGTAATTGTGTCTGTAAATTGTTATTACAAAGTGGTAAAGTTAAATAGTATATGGGAAGTGGTTTATGGTATGTAAAGCTCAAAAAATAGACACTGAGTGTAAATACATGGTAGATCTAACTAGTAGTGGCCAGTGAGTGTATATTTTAGACTAAATGGGTTCTGTGTAATAAAAGAATCACAATGTTTGTAATACTCAACCATATTTAGTGCATGATTAACATAATCGATAGCAAAACACTTGGCTAGTATGGTGTATCCCCACTAATGTAGGACACAAACAAAGGGAATTTAAAGCAATCAGCTAACACATGGAACTCATCATCAATTAGAACATTTCCAACAAAATCACTCAACCCATTGACATTAGCACACGGTACTCACCCGCCTGCTCCGTGCTGATGGTGATATTGGCCACCTGCCGTAACGTCCGGCCCATTCCGGACACACCATTGAGGGCCTCGATCTGGAAAGTATAGTTAGCATTGGCCATGAAGTCCTGCACGGCCACTGAAGTGCGTGTGAGGCCCACAGGCCGGGGGACAAAACGCACGTCGCTGTCGCAGGGGTCGCACGGCTGTGCTGGCCCACCACAGCGCCGGCACACCACAGTATAGGTCAAGTCCTTCCTCCCACCTGCGTCAGTGGGCGGGTCCCACTCCAACAAGAGGGTCGTCTCGTTTATATTATAGACCAGGTTACGAGGGGATGAGGGCGGTCCTGAGAGACAGAGATGAGATTGGTTAAGGTCAGTGCAATTAACATTAGCAATTACTATTAACACGATTAACATTTGACCCCTTATCACTTTTGTTTGGGTTACTATTCAACGATTAAGTCATTACTGATTCATATCAGTTATGCAATAAATTACATTTTTGTTCAAATGACCTTCTGTATCAATAATACAAATGTACTTTGTATTACATTAAATTCAATTGTTAATAAAATACCTCTTTTTCTATTCACTGAATTCCTCAGACTGTTACAATGAGTGAAAAAAAAAATTATGGATAATAATTATGACACGCTTTGGTTATCACCATTGATTATGTTGTCTAAGGTTTAGCCCTTACACACACTGATATAAAAATTCTAAGACTTGCTAGTAAATTAAGTTATTGTTAAAATATTTGAGTGGGAAATGAAATTTCAATCCATCAGAAGGCCACTTAATTGATTCTACTGGTTTCTCAGCATCTACTTAATCATTTCATTAGAATGTAAATACAATCATTTAGAATGGTTTGACGTAAAGTGGTCCATTTTAGTGAAACTTAGCAAATAAGAATTGTTCACAGTGATGGTGACAGGATTTAGAGAACCAAACAACTGAACGCTTCTAAAAGCTAGCTCACAGAAAGTTATTACATAAAAGCTGTTATGAATATGGTACCTGGTGATGGAAACATTTGATTGAAATATAATTTTATCCTAAAAAGCATTTTCAGAAGTATTTCATGGTGGAGAGGTGCCTCAAAATAGTCTCTAGCAACTTTTTTTATTTTAGATTTTCCATCATCATTATGAATGAAAACTCAGAAGACGTGTAGCATCACTACACTGCACAATAAAAAAAAAAAAGTTGTTTGCAATGTAGATATCATGACTGCTGACTCCTATTAGCATTGGGAAATAAATCTTTGCTGGTAGGTTAATCTTAAGTTCACCTCAAACTACTCTGAATTACAGTCTATGGAGTTCCTCTTTAAATGTTGGACTACTAATTAGTAATTATAAGTACAGGGTCTGCGCCCAGTGCATTTATAATTGGTGCTCCATGTGAGGATTCATTTTCACTCTATTGTACTTGCACAATACTCTCTAAATGCAAGATTTAAAGTAGTGAAACTGAATCAATGTAGTCTAATGTCTAGAGCATCAAAACACATGAAAGTGCCATTTACTCTTAAAATAGTTTTATTTAGTAATCAAACTGAAGAGAATAATCATCCTGTGATGAGTTCCTGCCTCGCGCTCATTGGCCCCGGGATAGGCGCCGGTTCCCCGCGACCCTAGTGAGAATTAAGCAGTTAGAGAAAATGAGTGAGAGAGTAATAATCTATTTTCACACTTTGGTAACTTTTAATACATTTAAAAAAATTATGTCCTGTCAGCTAAAGACTGTAGTACCCATTTGCTGTAGGGCAGCATTCATGAGGTTAGCTGACATCCACATACATCTTTTATGACAACTGACATAGACCTTTATAAACCATTATAAATGGTTTTTGTAATATCATGGACACACCACAGCACACAGTGTGAACAGCACAAAACTGTTCTCTGTATTTAACCCATTCAACAAGTGAAGCAGTGGGCAGTCAGAAACACAGTGCCTGGGGGGCAGTGTGTGGGGAAGGTACCTCAAGGGTACCTCAGTGGTGCCACTAGCAGTCCTGGGATTTCAATCCACAACGTTCTGATCACAGAAGCAACTCCCTAACCACCAGACTACCAGCTGCCCCTAAGTGTCAGTTACTACTTTCCGAACTGAAATGGCAGCTTTATGATAGGTGACACTTATGATAAGGCTTTATGAATGGCACCCTGCTGTAAAGGGTTCCATACAGATATGATATTTACTGTCTGTATCTCTGGTTCCCTTTTCATCACTCTTACTTTCTCTCTAATCCTTCGCTACCTTTCCTACATATCACTTTCAGTGGGATATGAATGCGCGTGAACTCAGGTTCAGATTTCCACACTGGTTCTGCGGCTCAGAGGCTCCGTCTGTTTATCTCCTGCCTTCCAGAGTCAGCCCATAATGATAATGTGAATATGTCCTGGACATAATTATTATAGTTAATGATAATTGTGTACGCTTGTGAATAACAAAGGAATGATTATTTCTACTTCACACTGATGCTAATGCATGCTGCTCTTGCAGTAGTTGAACTATTTATGAGTTTTTCTAACAATTCTGAGTCAACAGGAGAAAGAGGGAGAGAGAAAAGAGAGAGAGAGAATAAAGAAAAGAAGGAATAATGAAGGAAGCACATAACCAAACAGAAAGAATTGAAATAATTACATATGAATAAAAGTATATATCTATTAACTAGTGTTTGGTTTGTATGAACATTTTATAACTGATACTGGTACCAGTTTTAAGAAGCCAATTAAAAGAGAGATATGCTGACAAATATAATTTATTATTGTCAAAAATGAAACAAACACCAATAGTTTTAGTTAAAGAGTGATTTACTGTCTGATGTAATTGTCAGTTGTCAACTGCAAATTTGCTCAGGTCTTAAATAATATAAAAACTAGCAATGATATAACAAGATATAATAATAATAATAATAATAATAATAATAATAATATAATAATAATAATAATAATAATAATAATAATAATAATAATAATAATAATATTTTGATGCTAAGAACTATCAGTGCATCAGAAATGATGCATCAGTGGACAGGGTACAATACACCCACTAGATAGAGGCTGGTGAGTGTATTGTCCTCTTCCTTACTACTGTAAATAACAGATATGGACACACGGTGGCCTCTAGGGTGGTGCATTTGTAAAATCATTACACACTGCATAATGCAAAGTGTCCTTGGCAGGGAAAACCCATTTGGACATATTTCCGAGTCTTAAATGGGTCAGTCTATTTACTGGCTTTATGCACTATGCTGAGCCTCCAAGCATTTCTTTTTTTCTGAGCAGGCTGAGGTATTCAACTATGCTGTCCTTCAAACATTATATATTGCAAATACACAGCTTTTATCTTATGAGGTTGGTAAAAAATTTGGAAGATCATCAGAAAGAGAGAAGAATCTTCAGAACATTAATTCTTTCATTCATTAAATAAGATGCATGTCCTTAACTTGGGTGGCAGGGTGTGCTGGAGCCTATTGAACACCCTGGATGTAAGTTCATCACAGGGCAGACATTCACACTTCATCTGTCCTGATTTTCCCTTGACCTGCTTGTGTTTGGGCTGTGGGAGGCAACTGGAGCTCCTGGCGGAAAACCACACAGACATTAATGTAAGTAAAGTGGCCCTTATAGCCATGCATGAACACACCACTGCACAACACCCAGTGGGAACAGTGTGAAATTCCTTCATTGTATTTAACCCATTCACCAAGTGAAGCAATGGGCTGCCACCAACAAGTGGGGGGTGCCAAGGGGAGTAGTGTGTGGGGACAATACCATGCTCAAGGGGACCTCAGTGGTGCCATCGGCAGTCCTGGGATTTGAACCCAAGACGTTCCAAACACAGAGGCAGCTCCCTAACCATTAGACCTCCGGCTGCCCCAGACATGGGGAGAACATTCAAACTACATACGAAAAGAATACTGGCCACCCAAGCTGGGTGTCAAACCCAGGCCCTTATAAATTTCAGAACATACTCTTAAAAATAAAGGCTGTTTAGAGTGACGCCACAACAGAACCACTTTTACCTCTTCGATGAATCTTTGAAGAACCATTTGTGAACCTTTTTGAACCTCAGGAATCTCTGTGGTATAAAAGATGAATAAGGTTTTTCCACACTTCCACACTTTTGTTAATCAGAATGGAAATACTTTGTTTAAGAGAAATTCCCGAAAAACAATTCATGCATGATAAGTCTGCATTAAAATACAAGAAGACATTTTTCATGGAATAAATGAAGCTGAAGGATTTTAGAGACTGTGCAAGGTAAACATGTTCCAGAAATGCTGAAATGTGCCAGAAAACATGTTGCAATGCTGATCGATGTGCAGAAACCATAAGCGCAGCCGCCACTGAGACAGCACAAATTCATAAATACATAAAGGTCATAAATAGCAAAACTTTACTGTGTCTCCTCTTCCATTTATGGCCTACCCTCCTTTAGCTGAAAAAAAGCTGCAGTTTCCATGACAACTAAACCAGAGCAAGCATCTCTGTGAAACTTGGCTTCTTTTTATTGGGGAAAAAAGGTAAGCTTCAGTATTCCACTTCGATTATCATCATAATTTTTTTTCTTAACGTTAGATCTATTTTCGCAGGATGTGTGCAAGTAAGTTTGTCATTTTGACTGCTTCGTGCTCCTTCCTGAAACAACAAATGTCATGAATTGAGTATTTTAAGGGGTTTTTCTACCAGATGCTGTAACTCCACATTGGTATATGTGCATATGTTTGATGGTGGGTTTTTTTTTTTTATTATTTAAGGCACATTTATGTAACAGATTTGAATATAAGCTCATTATCATGAATGCCAGTCTCTTTATGGAATGGTGCTGTGGTTCTGTTCATGGTTTCTGCAACTGTCACTCTTTATAAGATTTGCTCCCACTCAGGATAATATAGTGTGCTTCCGACTCCCACACTGCAATCCATGGCAGCAGGAACAGAATTTCCTTTGTCCTTATTTATGTCTGAGGTATGCTGTGACATAGGTAAGGGCCTAACGGTGTGCTTCTTGGAGAAGAATGCTGTGATATCTGTTTAAAAATAACATATTTGAAGCAGAACATCAACACATGTCAGCCAAAGTGCTGAATACACATTGGTGGTGGAATTTAAGTAATATCAAAGTCATATCCGGTGTCAGCGGTTGCACTTCCCTCAAGTTAGCATTGAGAAGTCGGTTGAACAGCATGTTCTGAAGTCACATGAGCATTACCTAAGGTGCATTTTGCTGCTTCCAAAATATTTCACTGAACTTCTATCAAGATGGATGTAAGCACGCAAATTTTAAACATGAAGTTAACTTTGTGAAATCATTCTTTCTTTACTACAGCATAAGCACTGATCAAATCCACCATTCAGATCTTTTAGATCAACTTTTATTGTTTTTCACAACAAAGCAGCTTTTCAGAAGTGTGGGCCCAACTCTATAATGAGTATCATTTAGGGCAACTTTATCAGCAAAAAATGAGAAACCAAAATCCAGAAGGCAAACATGAAGAATGAAGCATTATCAGGAAATACTGAGTGGAGCTACGACTGAAAGAAAAAGAAAAAAATGTAAAATCATGAGGAAGAAATATTCAGAAGAAACACGACTTCAGAAGAAAAACTACCAAAGGGCAAGGGGAAAAAATCAATGAGAAAAAACAAAATTCGAAAGAACAAAACTCATTAAGAGCATGAGGAAGAGCCCCTGAGAATCCTGAAGAATTAAAAAATAAAACTCTAAGATCACGAGAAAGAAACGCTTTGCAAAACCAAGACCCAAAATGTAAAACATTGTAAGAGCAGGAGGAGAAAAAAAATTCTGAGGAAAAACTATGTAGTAGCTCTTCACCTTGTTAACATTTAGTATCCACATCTGTCTCGACTGATCTGATTCTAACAGGGCAGGAAGATATGTAAAGTCAGCTAATGCCATGGGTCAATTTGAAATCTGAAAATCTTCTACTGCTCATCCAAACCTTTAATTACAACTCTGATTAACACACAAGACTAACATGAAGTATTTGCCTATATATATTTTTTAAAATAAACAAAACAGTTCTGTGAGTGTGGTCCTATAGTGAAAATCAGTAATCCATCTAGACACAGAACAATTGGTAAAACAAGAAATGTAAGAAATGAATACTGAGATATTCTGTCAGTTATGATTCCTTGCAATGCTTAAATATAACATGGTTTCCAAATCAAAAATAGGTACAATAAAGCACTTCAGTGACATGTAATCAGATTTTTTGGTTGGAAGTAGGATCCCACACATGGGTACTATATCAATGTCTGACAGCAAAATGTCCTTTAAGTCTTTCCTGTAGATGTATAGACAAACTATAGACTGCAAAGGACAGCTTACAAACATGTGAGGAGACAAAGAAAGAAGCTACGCGTAGCCGAAATCTGGAAAGATTTTGGTACATTAGACATGAGAACACGGTAGGCAGTATTGGCTCTAGCCTGCGCGATGCCCTGGTCAAACACTTTCTTTGGCTCCCATGCTGGCCAAGACAAGATACCACACTAGGCTCCTGCCCATTTCATCCATATCTAAATCCGCCGCTTATTGTAGGTACCATTTAGGTCTTACAGTTACTGTGGCTTTCTTCAGAACCTAGCAAAAGTAGCTTAGCAAAAGTGTGGAGCATGGATGGGGCAATTCTTCTGCAAATTTTGTGAGATGCTGGGCATCTTTATATCAGAGAGACAGAAGAGGTGAAGAATCCACAACTTCAAATGATACATCAAGTGTGTGTCAGTTTGAATCATTATCAGTGATGGGAAAGGTGTGTGCGAGTATACTATTAACCCGATGAGGCATAACCTTGTGTGGTTATGACACCATTAGGGCAGGTTTTAGGAATATTGAGAAAAAATCTCTGAGATAAACCAATGATCAATGTTAACACGTATCGGAAGAAGATATGGGAGACACCCTGATTGTGTGAGATATCCATCAACATATGCTGTATTTGATTTCCAGAGATATGCGGTATACATTAAAGCTGGCAGAGAACGCATTACTGAAGCAGGTGTTTCAGTGGTGCCTACTCCCTGCAAATGAGTGTCCCCCATAGACTCGTACTGACTGATGATTTTGAATGTCTTTTTTTATGATATGTGAGAGAATTAAAGGTATTCATAATATCTAGCACTGCCTCCTACCAGCAAGAAGGTCCTGGGTTAGATTCTAGGAGTGGCCAAAGTGGAGTTTGCATGTTTTCCCTGTGTCTTTGCAGGTTTCTACTGTCTGCTCCAGGTTCTTCTTAAATTCCAAAGACATGCACATCAGGTGGACTGGTGATGCTGAATTGCCTCTAGGTGTGTATCTGGTTAAGGATAGGCAGCTCAGATATTGAATGGAGGATGTACTCTTAAATGTAATGCATTTTTGTGTAGAATGTCCGAGGACAGGTGCACAGTGCAAGAGTTCATTGAGACTAATGACAAGGAAGGCAAGAGAGAAGCCAGCAGTCCCTTAAAAAAGTGTTGCGAACTTGAAAGCTGCATGAAAAAATAATTACACAGGAAACTACTCCTTTTCCACTCCCCATGTAAACTCTTGCTAAAATGAAGCACAATAAATGTGTACAATTTGTATGTGAGCATTCAGTATGTGAGCTTTTAGAACAATGTACTCTGGCAACACAAACATTTAACTCTCAAAATAATTTGTCTTGTCAAGTTAGGAAAAAGATGTAGGATCCCAAGAACAGCACACTCACAGTGAAGTATGGTGGTGGGAGCATCATGGCATGAAGCTACATTTCTTCAAACAGTACAGGGGCATTATACATTATCAGAGAAATCACGAATGGAGTGAGGTAACGGAATATATATAAAGGAAAATTTAACACCTAAGAAATGGAACTCTAGAGAACATGTTTTAACAAGTCAAGGACAATAAATCCAACAAAAGGAACCTCATAAACCTGAGGACATAAATGGGACAACATTTATTCACAGTGCTCCAAAAATGAATTCTTATTACTGTCAATGTCTCAAAGATGTAATTGTAACAATTGATTAACAATGGATTATTCATTGTATTACTTTTATTTTGTTATTGAATACTTTTTTTCCTGTCATTAGCTCTAGGTCTCTAATATGTATATATCTATTTTCATTTTCCCCCTATTGGGCTAGATTTACCTGCGGTGGTAGACATCTGTACATCAGTGGTCCACCCTCAGTTTCACATAGCAGTGCATCTTGCACCCCTCTAGAACCGATGTTTAACAGTCATCACTACCCAACTGATGCATGACCCCTCTCAAATTCCACCTCAAATAATGTTTGTCAATCCAATGGAAGTCTCCCTTAAGTTTTGTTGTCACATCAAATGCGCAACATTTTTTTGCAAATGAATCCTATCCCAGGCTGTTGGGAGACAGATGGAGCAAAAAAAAGTGAAATGAAATGAAAGCATCCCAGATTAGAGAAAAGACGGCAGACGTCTACGAGGCTGACATGACAGAGCGCATCTCGGGAAAGCGATAGCAGATTGATTTGGACATGAGTTAAATGACACTGAACTCTGGTGAGCTGAGCAACAAATCAGAGACTTCGATGCTTAGCTGTCAGCCCACTCTTGGTCCAGGGGGATATTTCAGCAGACGCACACCTGTCAAGCCATGGAATCTATATCACTCAGACGAGATATTGGACGGGGGTGCCAGTGACAAAAACTTCAATCAAAGTGCAGCAAAGGTGCCATTATGGCTGTGGAGGCATACCATCACTTTTTAAAAACGAGCACACAGGAGGCCTTGTTTTTGGAAAGGTGCACTTATTTGACCTCATATATCCCAAAGCTTCCTAAGTGGTTTTTGACTTTGATGTACATTCATTCATTGTCTGAGGAATACCCACAGTCAAAGGGCGAAAGTCTGCGAGAAACACCCCCTAAATAACTTTAATATAAAACAAATGTGGTCCTCGAGTTACGACACAGATCTGTTCCTAGGACAGTGATGTAACTCGAATTTTGGTGTTAGTTGAAACACACCCTAGCCTAAGTCACTTACCTATACTAACCTATACTAAAATCATGTAAAAACAAAACGGAATAGGTAAGTATACTGGGAGATGCCAACTCCCTCACTTATACGCCCCGTTACTCCGCAGTCTGCGTATTTTGCATATACTACGTATTCTTCCACTGTGCACAACCAAACTAGTTATGGGAGTGAACGCCGTAAACTCAAAACGTCATGTGTTGAGACTGTTGTAACCTGAGGACCCAAGAAATTTACAAATGTATTCCTATTTACAAAATAGTTCTATATCCTCTTTCTGCTTGCTCCCTATAATTGCGGGGTGAGGGGTGGAAGGGGACCACTGAGAACTCTTGGTAGTGAAAACAATTCACATCTATCCCCCACATCTATCGCCCAAAATCAAGTCCAAAATCATGTATTGTTTAATCACAATTTAAACACTTCTATAAATACAGGTTTCTTTGTTCACTTATGAAAACAAAACTAAGCAAATTTCTCTCAATGTCAACAAAACTAAGGAGATGGTATTGGATTTAAGGAGGCAGGATGCAGCTCATCCCCCCATCCACATCAGAGGCGGTGCTGTGGAGAGGGTCAGCAGCTTCAGGCTCCTTGGGGTCACCCTCAGTGCCAACCTCAAGTCCTCAGAACACGCA